>JAPKLW010000135.1:224273-277181 GCA_026898455.1 Plectranthus barbatus | reverse complement strand
GACTGGAGAGTGGACGTAGATCAGTTGATCGAACCACTATAAAAATCATTTGCCTTTATCTGCTTTCAGTATTTAAATTTGTATTTGAAACCCAGCACTCAAGTGCTGGTGTATATCTGAAAACTGATAACTGTGCAAACTAGGCTTAAAATATTCTAAGTGTTGAGCTATCAGCTGACCAGCCAGTCAGCCAGTCAGCTGAGCAACCAGCTGGACAGAGTGCAAGTTAGACTTATAAGTTCAATATTTCCGCTGCGTAACGTTATACACTCTGATAAACCGGGACCAACAAGTGGTATCAGAGCGGACGGTTCTTACAGACCGTTCGTTTCTGTATCGCTTAGGACCGAGATCCATTTTCCTTGCACCTTGTTTGTCTGTCTGATTGTCTAGCTCAGGTCATCATGATGAACGTTCCGAAGCTGATGACTTACAATCCGGAGAAACATGAGGTCTGGCGCAAGCGGTCGCTGATCCAGCTGAAGAGTGTCCATCCAGAGATGAAGGATGTGCTGGAAAAAGGGCCGATAGAGATTACCAAGACACAACATGCGTTGGGTGATCGGCCAGCCGCAGAGGTTCCAAAGCCTCAAGACGAGTGGAACGCTGAAGATAGGAGAAGGAATCAGCTGGATTCCGTTGCTCTTGACATGATCCTATCTTGTCTCCCTGAACCATTGATGGAGGAAGCCCTCCAGTTTGAAAGTGCCAAAGAAGTTTGGGACTTTATTAATGGTCTTTGTCAAGAAACTGACCAAATGAAACGCAATAAATTGCAGGTGGCAGTTGACAAGTATGAATCCTTCCAGATGCTAACTGGAGAAACCATCAAGGAGATGGAGGCGAGATTCAACGCCATTGTCAGCGAGCTAAAGGCATTGGGCAGGACGTGCACGAATGAAGATCTTAATGCCAAGATCTTGTCCAAGATGCCTAAGGAGGATTGGTTTGTGAAAATCACCGCACTCAAGGAGAAAGATTTATCTAAAATGACTCCTAAAGAAGTTTTTGCTCAGTTGCAGGCACACGAATGGGACATTCAGATGGTGAATAAGAACGAGGCCATCAGGAATGTTGGATCCCCCAGCGTTAAAGCTCAGGACGAAGCCTACTTCGTCAAAAAGGACTTCAATTGGAAGCACAAGAAGCCCTTCCATGCTGAGAGACCCGCTGCACAGCACAATCAGCCGAAGGAGATCCAGTCCGCATCAGGATCTCATTCCAAAGGCGGCGAGAGCTCTATCGCTGAACTAGAGCAACAGATGAAAAGACTGGCTATCCTTCTGGAAAAAGCCAAGTCAAAACAGGGAGTTTCTTCTAGCTCATCTGACGGAAAATTTGTCAAGAGAGCTCCTCGTGCCTGTTTTCAGTGCCAATCCCCTGATCACTTAAAGTTTGAATGTCCACAGGTGGACAAAACTGAGAGGGAAAGGCTGAAGAAGCTCTTTGAAGAGCGTGCTTCCAAGGCTGTTGCCAAAGCCATGCTGACCAGGACGGAGGTGCCTGACATACCCGATCATGATGATGGGGAGTTTGAGTCAGATGGAGAGTCAGAAGAAGAAGCTCTCCTGGCATTTATGGCAGCTCTCGGAGAAGAGCTAGCTGAAGAAAATGCTGACAATGAGGAAGAACTGGCACTTGCTGCTGATAATGAGGTACAATCAGTTCCTCAATTGCATATCATGCCAGTACAAATCATAGACGATTCTGAGTCGCATTGCTCCGACTCAGAAGACGTCACTTTAGATGTTCTTCAGCATGAATTTTTAAAATTTTATGAAATGAAAAATGTTTTGGCTGGTGAAAATGCTTCGCTGAAAGGTCAAATTACTGTTTTGACCAGTGAGATTGAAAAATCGAGGTCCATCAGCGAAGAGCTAGCAAGTTTGAAAAAGGCTCATTCTGAATTGCTCCAAGATTTCCAAATTGCAAAAACTGAACGAGATAACTTTCACAATCTCGTTCTGGAGCAAGAAAACAAAATCAATTTTCTAAATAAAGGCTCGAAAGACTTGGAGGCAGCTCTAAGTCATTGGAGAAAGCCTTCTGATAAGTCCGGGTTGGGATTTACAAAAGATTTGAGCATAAATCAGCCCGAACAAATCAGTACTGGTAAGGGTAAGGGCCAACTGGCAAATGCATCAGCACCAGCTGGTTATGCCAGTCAGTCCCGTGTGGCTGATCAGCACAGGAACCATAAGTCCAGATACATAGGTGAGTCATCAAGACAAAATCCTCAACTGGCAAGATCCTCTGCTGACAGGACGCCAGCATACCCGAAGACGCAGACTAAGCCGAATTATTCTAAGGCAAGGAAGTCAGCGTCAGCTGCCAGTGGAATCCGACAGCCAGCACCAGCTGTTCAGAGATTCCACGCCCAACCTTACAAGTATGCCAGTTGCCAGCATGCTTACAAGGGATCCAACTCTCAGCGGAATACTGAGAGAAGGATATTTCCCGATAGGAGGAACACCTATCGGAGGCCTGAGCCCAATCAAAATCTTTTCTCAAGGGCTGGGAAGGCTAATCATCGTGGTCCACAATTCCAGAGACCACCAAGGCAACACATGCGGTCGGAAAGAAATTTCCGACACCCTCAGAGGAAGAATACTTCCAGAGGAACCGCACACACAGCCACACCTTCCAAAAACAAATCCATGCATTATTTTAGAAGGAAGGGAAAGGCCACAGGTGATGTCAGCAAGGGTAACACCAAGCTGAAGATCACACAAGTCTGGATTCCGAAAGGAATGATCCAGAGATCTAACCCTGCAGGACCCGCTGATGATCGGGGACCTAAATGATTCTATTTTTCTTGCAGGAACTAGGTCATGCAAGTCAGCTTCAGAGGTCGAGCGAGTGGATCATTGATAGTGGTTGCTCCGCTCATATGACTGGTGAGGAGTTCCTGTTCTCAGAGCTCACCAAGATCAGAGGACCTCCTGTTATCTTTGGTGATAACTCCAAGGGCAGAGTTATCAGCAAGGGATGCATAGAAAAAGATGATGTCCGAATTGTGAACGTATCCCTTGTTACCAACCTGAAGCACAACCTCCTGAGCATCAGTCAGCTGTGCGACAATGGTTATACCATTGTGTTTGACAAGTCTGGGTGCCAGATCAAGAATGAAGATTCTGGCGAGACCAAGCTGAGAGGTGTCAGGAAAGGAGGCCTTTATGTCGTTGACTGGCAAAGCGGGAAGACTGATACATGCTTTGTAGCCACCAGTTCCATGGAAACTAACTGGCTGTGGCACAAAAGGTTAAGTCATCTGAACTTCAAAACTATTAATTACCTAACCAAGCATGATCTTGTAGATGGTCTTCCCAAGGGCGGGTTCAAGAAGGAAGGAATTTGCAAGGCATGCTAGCAAGGCAAGCAAACCAAGAAGTCCTTCAAGAGCCAGTCACCTGTTTGCCCCAGTACCAGTCAGGTACTTGAGCTGTTACATATGGACCTGTTTGGACCAGTAACGCTGCAAACCATTGGAGGAAGGCGATATTCGCTGGTAGTAGTTGATGACTACTCGCGCTATACATGGGTCAAGTTGCTGAGGACAAAGGATGAGGTGAAGGTGATTCTTCCTGAGTTGATCATCCAAGCGCAGAAGCAACGCGAAGCAGTAGTGAAGCGAATTCGATCAGACAATGAGACTGAATTCTGCAACGGTCCGCTGATGGATTTTTGCGCGGAGGCCGGGATCAAGCATGAGAGATCTACACCAAGGCAACCGCAGCAAAATGGACTGGCAGAACGTAGGAACAGGACGCTGAAAGAAGCAGTCCGGTCCATGCTGGCTGAGTCCGGCTTGGGACAGAGTTTCTGGGGAGAAGCGTTGGTGACTGCCTGCTACACTCAGAATAGAAGCGGGATCAACGACAGACTCCAGAAAACTCCCTACGAAGTGTACTTTGGTCGTAAGCCTTCTATAGCTCATCTTCGTGCATTCGGTTCACCATGTTATATCCATAATAATGGGAAGTCGAAGTTAAATGATTTCTCGCCTAAGGCTGATGAGGGTGTGTTTGTCGGATATGGACATCCCTCTCACAAGGGCTATAGAGTATTTAACAAGACTACCCAGCTTGTGGAAATAACATGCAATGTTGTTTTTGATGAAGCTACTTTAGTGCGCAGGACCTTACGCCAACTGGCTGAAGATGTTCCTGAGGTCGAGGATGTCAGCAACCAGTTGGGCAGGAATTCTTCCGATGCTCAACCAACTGGTTCGACTAGACCTATGAATGGATCATCTTCACAACCAGTTCCCTCAGGTGCCCATCAGCAACCTGAGAGGGTCGGTGATGCAAATGACCTTGCTGAGACCTTACACTCAATCTCCCTGAGTGGACCTAGCAACAATCTAGGGGGAATCCCTACTGGCCTTTTTGAAGAAGAAGGCAATGATGGACCAGCTGGAGTGGATGTTCCAGCTGATGCTGACAACGTTGGTGGAGGTTCAGACAACCAGTCAGAAGGTGATGCTGATGAAGTTGTTCCAACTGGTGAAGGTCCAGCACCAGCTGATGTTGCAGCCCCGACTGGTGGAAATGTGGAAGCACCAGTCGTCAGGACAGATGAACCTAGTTCACAGCCGGCACCAGCAGTCGCTGGTCCTCCCAAATGGCTGAGGGATCACCCAACCGATGTTATTCTCGGTGATCCGGAAGGTTCTATTAAGACTCGACACGGCAGTGCGCTCCTGAGTTGTTTTATTTCTCAAATGGAACCTACTTCCATAGGAGTGGCGCTCGAATCTGCCGATTGGATCAATGCCATGCAAGAGGAGCTTGCAGAATTTACTCGCAATAACGTTTGGGACTTGGTGGAGAGACCATCACATCAGTCAGTGATTGGCACCAAGTGGGTTTTCAAGAACAAGCGAGATGAAACTGGCACTGTAGTCAGAAACAAAGCTCGTTTAGTTGCCAAAGGTTACAGGCAGTGTGAAGGGATCGATTTCGATGAGACCTTCGCACCAGTTGCCAGAATGGAGGCGATACGGTTGTTCCTTGCTTATGCAGCGTATCACGGCTTCACAGTGTTCCAGATGGATGTGAAGAGCGCCTTCCTGAATGGCGAGCTAAAAGAGGAGGTATATGTCGAGCAACCTCCAGGCTTTGAAGTTGGCACCAAGGTGTACAAGCTGAGAAAGGCCCTGTATGGATTGAAACAGGCGCCCAGGGCTTGGTACGAAACGCTGTCACAATTCCTCACCAGCAATGGATTTCGGAAAGGGAAGATTGATAGGACTCTCTTTCTTCTCAAGGATGGTGGTGACATGCTAATGGTGCAGATCTATGTAGATGACATCATATTCGGATCAAGGAATATAACTCTCTGCGAGAAGTTTTCTCAACTGATGCAGACATCATTTCAGATGAGTATGATGGGCAAGTTAACATACTTTCTCGGACTCCAGGTCCAGCAGTCAGCTGATGGAATTTTTATCAGCCAGCGGAAGTATACGAAGGATTTAATTCAGAAATATTGCCCAGAGAAAACTAAGTCCCTCAGAATACCTATGAGCACCAGTTGTCAAATATTTCTTGATGAGCAAGGTGAATCAGTTGATCCTACCATTTACCGAGGAATCATTGGATCACTTCTCTATCTCACAGCCAGCAGACCCGACATTTCGTTCTCAGTCGGAGTGTGTGCCAGATTTCAAGCAAATCCGAAAAGGTCACACATGGAAGCTGCAAAGAGGATAGTGAAATATCTGAAGGGGACTGAATCTCTTGGAATATGGTATCCCAGGAATGATGAGCTTACACTCATTGGATATTCTGATTCTGATTTCGCTGGATGCCGTATTGACCGGAAGAGTACCAGTGGTACGTGTCAGTTTCTAGGACACAAGCTGATCAGTTGGTTCAGCAAGAAGCAGCACTCTGTTGCTACATCCACCACTGAGGCTGAATATGTTGCCGCTGCCAGTTGCTGTGCTCAAATAATTTGGATCAAGCAACAACTGGAGGATTATGAAGTGGACACTGGCTGTGTTCCAATCTATTGCGACAACAACAGTGCTATGTGCATCATGAAGAATCCGGTTCATCACTCCAAAACCAAGCACATAGATATTCGACATCACTTCATTCGTGATCATGTCGAGAAGAAGGATGTCAGCGTGGACTATATCAGAACTGAAGATCAACTGGCTGACATCTTCACCAAGCCACTGCCAGAAGCAAGATTCAAGGAGTTGTGCATCAAACTCGGTCTTATGGAGATTGATGTGAGCCCCAATGATGAGGAAGAATGAGTCCCAGCTCTCATTCTGTTCTTGATCTTCTGGAGGACGCTGATTACGACTAAGTCCAAGCTCTTAGTTGTTTTTATTTAAGTGGTATCTCTATCTAACAAGTGGTGTCTACTGGCGGAATCTTGCCAGCATAGGCCATCAGTTGAAGCGAAATTGGGTCCCAGCTCCCAATTCCAAGAGAAGAGAAGATTATGCGGAATAAAATTGAGTCCAAGCGCTCAATTTTCCATCTTTCCAGTTGCCAGCTGATAACTGATGGAAGTTTGCCAGCAGCAAGTACTATCAGCAAGTGGTATCAGTTGCTAACTGATGAAGAGGCCAACCAGTTAGGGGGAAGTATGCAACTGGTATATGCAACTGATGACCAGTCATACCAGCTGTCTCAGAAAAGGCGGGATTGTTCAAATCCAAGTAGCGTGTACAGCCCTCAGAATTTAATGCGGCATTTAATGCCACATTTAATGCGCACAGTGTCTGCACAGTCCGACGTTTGGTTGCCACCAATCGCTGAGCGCCACGTCAGCTACACGACGTAGCCCACGTCAGCACGACCGCGCACGTCGCACAGGGAACCGGGCCTGCTGATGACCGTCGATTCCCGCTTGCTGAGCGTCAATCTTGATCGTCTGATCCTGCATGGACTTGGGTATAAATACCCGATGCCTTTCGACGGAATAACCTTTTACGATCATTCAATTTCAGAAACCCTACTCTTTCAAGCTTTCCTTAAGATTTCTTCTGAAATTATGGCTTCATCTTCCCAACAACCAGATGTCAACCCACCATCCACATCTTCTTCGTCTGGTTCACTAGACCTACCAGTCGCAGAACCCCACATGCCGACTTACACTGGCATCACACAGATGGATGATATAGACTACACACTTCCATTCGCCCGCCTGGTTCAGTTGAACAAACCAGCGACCAGGGCTCAACTCTCGAACGCGCAAATCAGGGCGGCGCAAGTTCAGAAAGAAAAAATTCTGAACGAGAAGCTGGCGCGCAAGAATTTTGGAGCGGAGTTGATCGAGATGATCGACCGGGAAGGCCTTCGACAATATCTGACGGCAAGGCCCGAGACCTTCCATCCGCATATGGTGGCAGAGTTCTATGCACGGGCCGTAATTGCTGACGGGAGGAAGTCCTTCACCACTTCCGTCTTCGGCCATCTGATCACTGTCAGCGCCGAATACCTCGCCGACTTGTTCGGATTGAGGAACGAGGGAATGGAGATAGCCACCTACTTCCACAACGATGTAGAGGAGTTCAGGAGGCGGTGGGCTCAGTGGAAGAGGGAGGGGGTGACGAGTTTTCGCACTGGAATGCGGAAGTCGGAGATGGACGACTGGTGGCAGATGGTGTGCGACATCGTCGTCAGGATGCTGCAGTGCGAAGTTGGCTCATATGCTGAGTTGAGCCTGCGCAAATTCTCCGTGATGTGCGCGCTGGTGGATGGAGTGGAAGGGAACTGGGCCGAGTTCTTTTTCGGGAGATTGCTGGAGAATGTTGATCGCAACATCAACATTCCAATTGATGGGACGTTCACTCACTCCGTATCCTTTGGGCTGCGGATCAGCCATATTTTGGAGATGGAGATTGGAGATGGAGTGGACCAGGGGGAGCAACTGGTGAGTTCGGATTTCATTCCGCCCACCAAGGAGCAGGCAAAGCTGCCCCGCCCTGACTACCATAAGCCGCGGAGGCTGAAGGGAAAGACAGCAGTCGACCCAGCTGAGGTTGTATCTGAGGAGGACTCAGAAGACCTGGGAGAGCAAGTGCCAGCTGTGGCTCTCCCGCTGACAGCTGAGGCAAGGGCAGCGCTGAAGAGGAAGATGGAGACGGAGTCTCTCTTCGAGACCATGGAAGGCGCGGTGGCTGAGGCGACTGGTATTCACCCACGAGACGTACAACTTGTACCAGTCACCAAGAAGCCTACCCACAAGAAGCCCAAGACTTCCCAGCACCAGCAGCCACCATCAGCTGTGGCATATCACCCCGAGTCTGGGAAAATCTCCATCCCAGTTAAGCGCAATATTTTGGGCCTGACTGAGGAGGAGACGCTGGAGAAGATGACTCGCAAGCGCAAGCGAGTCATGACCAAGGCGCAGAAGGCTGAGGAGCAAGCCAAGAGGGCAAGGAGTGCTTCCTTGGTGAGGAAGAAGCAGGCCAAGTCAAGGCTCCGGGCTCTGCTGGCGAAGCAGAAGAAAGAGGCGGAGCTGGCAGCCAGGGATGAGAGGTTTGCCAAAATCAAGGCCGAGACAGAGGCCAGGCGCCAGGCAGAGCTGGCAGAACAGATGAGACTGGCGGCCAAGGGCAAAGGAAAAGCGCTCAAAATCTCAAGTGCCGGCCGATCAGCACCAGCCCCACCAGGCGAGCTCCTTCCTGAAGAAACATTTGAACAACTGCTGGTAATGGGTGCTGACGAAGACATAATGTCTATCGTAGACCAGTACCAGGAGAAAGAGGAAACTACTGGTGGAGGTGACGACGTCCCACTGGCCGCGCAAGGGGGTGCCAGTGGAGGAGAAGAAGAGCGGGCGATCACCCCGGTACAACTGGCGAGCTTCTCGGATGTCAGTTCTGAATCCGAGGATGAAAAGGAACCAAGGGCTGAGGAGCCAGAGCAGGAGCCAGCTGTGGAGGTGGTTCATCATTCAATGGTGCAGAGGATGGAGCCAAGGGATCTGTTCCCAGACATTGATGATAAGGCTCATCATCCTGCCAGTCGCCCCCGATCTACAGATGCCTCGACATCAACTTCCGGGCGACCAGCAGCATCCTCTACATCACCAGTTAGGCGTGCTCGAACTGAAAGGCGTCCTTATATGCTCTGCATCCAAGAGCATCAACTGGTTGATGAGGATACTTTCCAGGCACGAGTGACAGGAGTGCACCGGTGGGAGCAGCGCGGGGAGATGGCATTTCATAATTCAAGAGTGCCAGAGCCATCTGCATTCAACATCATACCCTTCAGCGGACTCCCCCACCAGTCGGTATATGCCTCCAGAATCACTGACTGGTGCCTGCCCCTGCAGCCAGTGGAATATTACAACTCCACTCTCTATGAGTATGCTGAGAACATCACGGTGGAGGTGGAAAATGCCGTCAATAACGAGATAATATCCAGCTACCGTAGACTCTGGAGGGTGGATCCGGAACTATGTCTGGAGTTCCGGAGATGGCGAATTTTTGATAGATGCCAGCGCCTGCTGACTGTGGAGAAGCGGGCGGTTCTCTATGCCAGGCTGGGTCTTGGCTACTGGAGAGCGGAGGAGGAGTGGGCTAACGCTTTCATGGGCACCGATCCTGAATGCCCCCAGCAGCTGTCTACAAGGAGGATCCAGCGCCGCTTGCTGAAGATTGCAGAGTATAGGCAGCTGACTGGAAGCTCCGGCCTCCCGCCACGGCAAAAGGTCAAGTTACCTTTCCTCC
Organism: Plectranthus barbatus; assembly: GCA_026898455.1. Taxonomy (NCBI): domain Eukaryota; kingdom Viridiplantae; phylum Streptophyta; class Magnoliopsida; order Lamiales; family Lamiaceae; genus Plectranthus; species Plectranthus barbatus. Next base: position 267,481 of record JAPKLW010000135.1, on the reverse strand, counting down.
AGTTCCGAGTCAGCAGTCGGGGGTACCAGCTGACGTACGCGCTCCGACGCCTCAAAGTGCTGGTTACCCTCCCAAGGATCCCTCCCTATCATGCTATCCTGTTCGACATGGCTGCCTGCGCCTTGCTGGTAGACCATATTGTGGAGGAGGATCCTTCTCGAGGTTTGTGGCTGACCCTTGCCGTCCCTCCTGTTCCTATTGTCTCGGGCGATCTAGTCCCTTATTCTATAGACTGGCAAGTGGTGGAATTCACAGCCCCACTCGTTTTTGAAGAAGTCCAGCCAGCTCCAGCAGCAGTGCCAGTGGTGGAATCAGCTGAGGAGCCAGCTGAGGAAGTACAAGTAGAGGCACCAGCGGCAGCTGCAGTGCCAGCGGAGGAGCCAGCCCCGATGGAGATATCAGCTGCATCTGAACCAGCAGCGGCTCCTTCCGCAACTGATGTGCCTTCCTCTTCCCTTGAAGTTTCAGCACAGCCTATCTCCGAGATCCATCCCCCTGCACAGCTTCTTGCATTCTTTGATGCCAGGATGGACCAGCGGTTCGCCAGCTTCCAAACCGAAATGACTCAGCAGATGGGGTCATTCACCGCTGGAGTGTCCTCCTTTTTGGCGCGGATCCAAGAGGGGGAAAGTGCGCGAGCACGAGCTGAGGCTGAGAGAGCCCGTCTTGCTGAAGAGGAGAGGAGGATAGCTGCTGAGGAAAGGGAGAAGAGCAGACAAGATATGGCAGCGCTCACTGAGATCCTGAGGTCCTTTACCAGCAGAACTCAATCACCAGGATCATCTTCTCAGCCATAGTCTAGCTTCTTCATTTTGTTGTAAGTATTCGTATCTCTAGACTAGTCAGTTGTCCTTCCTGTACTTGTAATTTCACATCATTAATGGATTGATTACTGACGGGTTGACGACAATTTCTCATTGTCCAACTAATGTCTACTGATTTTTACTTACCAGCTGAACTTACACATTTTGTGTAATCAGCACCAGCACTCCATTTGATATTTTTTAATTCTAACCTGGCTCAGATTCTTACTTCATAATTTAATCGAGCAATATCTCTCCCAGTTTGAGGGGGAAGATCCTTAGGTTAGAGCTGATGTGAGGAAGTAGTTTCATGGGTTTAGATCTGATAGGTTTATTTGTAAAAACCCTGAAATATTCTGTAACTTTCCTCATCAGCTGAGTGCTCGCTGGTTAGGCTTTGATCGCACCAAAAAGGGGGAAATTGTTGGAAAAATTATCTAAGTTTCCCTTCCCCAGTTGATAGCTTAGATCTTTGATTTGGTGTTTAAGTGTTTTGGTGGATCAAATCCTAAGTCCTACCAGCGTCAGTTTGTCTCTAGAATAGCTCTAGTCTCAAATGTAAAGTCCTGTTTAGGTCTTTTGAGTTGTAAGTCGTAGCTGATCAAGACTCATGCTGACACTGTTCATCAGCATGAGAATCTCTTACCTGGTGAAGGATTTCACCAGCAGACGACTGACAGACCCATGCTGACACTGTTCATCAGCATGGAGTCAAGAGCTAATGACTGGCTACTGTTCACCAGTTGGAAGGATTTCACCAGCAGGAGGCTGACAATTCCTACCAGCAGAATATGTGTTCTGGCTGACACTATTCACCAGCGGTGAAGCCACCAGTCATGGGAGATTCCAAGAGTTAACATCCAGACAAATTGGTAGACTAAGATTGTGCAAGCGCTAAGTTACCAGCAGAGACTGCCAGCACTAGATCACCAGTACGATCTACCAGTCGGATGTTACCAGCAGAATTCAAGATTCGCTCTCCCAGAGTCTTAGAGACAAAAAGAAGATTCGTCTGAGGGATATACTGACAAAGTATGACTTTAAGGGAGGATACCTTAAAGTCTATCAGTTCAAGACACCAGTTGCGATTCCTCGTACTGACGAAATAATGCCGTTCTGACACAAAGAGGTCTGTGTCAGAAAAAGCAGACACAGGTATGGCGTTTTCCTGAAATTCCTACCTGCCGCCGTCTGAAGTACATCCGAGGACAGAGACCCATTCCGGATGTGTCCAAACGGCTAGAATTTTAAATGAGATCCTGCGTCTATAAATAGGTTGGAATCACCAACATTTAAGACGCTTGCATCCTGAACATTCAATACTCTCCAACTACCGAAAGAACGAACATTCATTGCAAGCAAGCAAGCATCTTTCGAGGCTTTCTTTAAAGCTTTTCCGTGTGTTGATATCTTTCAAACACGAGACTTCAAGCTTCCTGCTAGTAAGTTTAGACCTCACTTGGTGTTCTTTCTCTTTCTGAGGAAGAACATAGCAGCTCTAGAGCCAGCCAGCTCTTGAGTTATTACGGGCAGTTTGCCGTAGAGGATTTACGTTCTTGGGAGAACTCAACACCCATCCAGTCAGAGGAGGAGGTTGAAGTGACGTGCTCGCGCTCCATCCATCTGACGAGAGTTGAAGAAGGACAAGGACCGGGAGCGGTTGATCCAGTGGACTGGTAGACGGGGCATTTACCAGCTGGAGATAGATCGTAGGAACTTTGTACCGGATTACTCTTATAGTGAATTTCCAGTGAGTCGACTGGAGAGTGGACGTAGATCAGTTGATCGAACCACTATAAAAATCCTTTGCCTTTATCTGCTTTCAGTATTTAAATTTGTATTTGAAACCCAGCACTCAAGTGCTGGTGTATATCTGAAAACTGATAACTGTGCAAACTAGGCTTAAAATATTCTAAGTGTTGAGCTATCAGCTGACCAGCCAGTCAGCCAGTCAGCTGAGCAACCAGCTGGACAGAGTGCAAGTTAGACTTATAAGTTCAATATTTCCGCTGCGTAACGTTATACACTCTGATAAACCGGGACCAACATCTTCCTTTCCAATTGTCACTCATTCTGGCCGATAATTCCTTCGTCGTTCATTGTTCGCTGCTCGTTGTTGGGACAACCGGGCAACGCTATATTGTAGGGTGGAGGAGTCGGCACCGAATTGTTGTTGCTCCTTGATGGCTATCTTAGCCCTTTCGTAAATGCAGAAACTCCTCTTCTTGGTTGTTGAATGTATTATATATGTGTTGGCATCGTAAGTATTCAATCATGCTTGTATTTTATCTTTTTTATTTTATGGTCTTCCATGGATTTGCTTATGTTTTTAAGCATCAGTAGTCACAGCTTTCTAATCCTCCTTGCCATCTCGTGCTTTGGTATGTGAATTAATGATAAATTTCATGTCATTGTAAGTGCTTGGGATTAATGAGTTTCTACAACCTCATGTAGGCAAGGAGAAAGGCAGACCTCCTGTTCGTGGGAGAAATATTTTGAATTCTGGGAATTTGTGTAGAATGCGAGATCCAGTTGGAAGCAATACAAATATTTATAATTATATATAGTTGCAGTAATTTGTTGTTAAAGTTGCATATATTAAGCCTGTACAATTGCATATATTCACGTGTTCTGATTTAAGTTTTTATTTTTATAGTTATTGAAATGTAAATTGTTCAGAGATCGTTGTTTTTATTTTTGAATTATTGCAGATTTTACGCCTGTAAATGTGCTGTATAACAATATAATAGTTGCAGTACTCTGATAATTTGAATTCACATAAATAGTTTTGTTAATATTAATTATTTTTTCAAATTTTTTTTCTATTTCGAATTATTGCAGATTTTACGCCTGTAAATGTGCAGTATAACGATATAATAGTTGCAGTACTCTGCTAATTCCAATTCACATAGAGTTTTTTAATATTAATTATTTACAAAACTTTCTCTATTTTGAATTATTGCAGATTTTAATTTTGAAATACTATTATTCAGAGAAACAATCCCATTAAATTAGGAAACAAATATAATTTAATTTTGAAATGTAGTATTTTAGAATTCAAATTCCACAAAATTAGGGGCTGAAAATCGTGCATATATAATTTTGATTTTAAAAAAATTACGTAATGCAACTTTTATCTCTTAATACTGCAGCGAATTCGATAAAATTATGTAGTAAAACTGTTCCGAAATTTTAGCAAATAAAATTGTGGGTAAGATATGGGGAAGTTAAAAGGTGCGTCACATTTACTAAAAAATCCTTCTCTGCAACTTTTTTCTTCTATTATTGCAGCGAATTTTCGCAGCTCAAAAATACATCTGGAGCGTCAATTTTCTTAATCAATGGACAAGACCAAGTCTTATTTCACATCTAAGAGGTGGTTTCCACCATAGTGCACCCCTATATATATATATATATATATATATATATATATATGAATGCGATCCAGTGAGAACCACTCTTACCATAAGAAATAAGAACCAATCCTCACCTTTGATTTTGATGAATGAACACTCAGGATTTTACTAAAATTTTCGGTCATTTTATCTCAAAATTCCTGCATTATAGGGTATTTTTGTTATTTTGTACGTATTTAAGATTATGTTTGCATATTTTATCTCAACATGCATTATATATCTAACAAACATGCATTATATACCTAATATTCATTATATACCTAACAAACATCTTCCTACATTATAATATAGTATTACTCTTATTTTAGAACAATATTACTATCATTATACGACATTACTTCCTCTACTATATATAATATGACTTTTATTTTAGAGAAAAATTATATTCATTATAATGCATATGTTATTACTATATAATAACAAGTGCAAATATAACGATGAATGATGATTTCGCTGAAATAAACATGTTGCATTTTATATATCATATTTTGCATTATATATTATAACTTCATGGATTATATTGTGCAACTGCATTCATTATATAAGAATTCGTGTACTGTTACGAAAATTATGCATATTATACATGATTTTACTTTTATTTTAGAGAAAATTATATTACTTTCATTATAATGCATATGTTAATACTATATAATACATAACAAGTGCAAATATAATGATGAATGATGATTTCGCTGACAAAATATGTTGAATTTTATCTATCATATTTTACATTATATACTATAATTTCAAGCATTATATTGTGTTATTGTATTAATTATATAACTTCATCCATTATATTGACCTCGACATGCATTATATACCTAGCAAACATTCATTATATACCTAACAAACATGCATTATATAATATAGTAATATACATTTATATAATATAACAAAAAATACATAATTAAAAACAAGTAATATATGATCAACTTTTATAACAACTATATTATCTACAGTATGCAAAGATAATGAATTTTTTTTTTGATCTTGCAGAAAAAAGTTATTGCATTTTATCTATCATATTCTGCATTATATAATATAACTTCATGCATTATATTGTGCAACTCCATTCATTATATACGTATTCGTGTACTGTTACGAGAATTATGTATATAATCACTAATTTTCATTTTTTATGATGATTTTTAAATCGAAACATATGCAATAGGGATTTTGTTTGAAAGATAATTAAATTACCTTTGATTTGATATATGATACATTAAAAAATCATCTAAATCGAAGGAGAAATGATCATTTAAAGATTTAGGATGATTTTAGAGGAGAGAGAAATAATATTACAAAATTACCCTTTAATGCATGTTTCACTACACTATAATGCAGACGGGATTTATTTAATCTTGAGCGTTGGATCACCAATTGGATGGCCGAGATTAGTTCTTATTTTCACATGGTAAGGGAAGTTCTCATATGATCACTCCCATATATATATATATATATATATATATATATATATATATATATATATATATATTATGTGAACCACCTCCCATATGTGAAATAAGACCAAATGTGATCCATTCATTTTTTAATTTTGAGGGCTATGATTAAATCTTAGATTTGATTTTTATTATTTTATTTACCTTATTTAATCAAATCAGAGGGTAATATAGGTATACAAATTTGGCAGTTGAAATTTTTTATAACTGATTCCTAATATCACTCCATCATAATCTCCATATCTTTTATATTTTTGTTAAATTTTACGTAGTATTTTTTTTTCAAAATCTGGAAGACAGCGACAAAAATTGAACCAAGTCATCCTATAGTCTCTCAATGTGTTCAAGATTATCAAATTCTTTCCAAATTTCTGCATCTTCAAGTTCAGCATTGAAAATGAAGGTTTCCATGGCGGTGTCGGCGTTGTGAGCATTAATTGTCAACCACAAATATGGTATAGTGAGGTATGCGCCACGCTTCCCCCTCTCACTTGCTTCTCTGAGTCGTCGCCTTCCTGCTGCGTACCCATCGTTGAATTCAGCGAATGATGGTATACGGTTCATCACTTCGTCTTCTTTGTCTTCCCCATTTTTCTTCTTCTTTTTATTTTGTATTTTTTTGTTTATCAAAAGATTTGGTGATGTTGATTACTCAAATTTGATTAAATTCAGTGAATGATGGTGCACCTGATCTTGGAGCAAAATGGATGGAGTTGTTGTTATGGCCGACGCAGTTTTGGAACAAATATTAAATTCTGTTTTCGTGGATGCAGTTTTGTTTTTATAATTATATATAGTTGCAGTAATTTATAGTTAAAGTTGCATATATTAAGCCTGTAAATTTGCATATATTCACGTGTGGTGATTTAAGCAAGACGTCTTAACTACGTAGTAACAGTAGTTAAGCTGATGAACGTGCATTTATTAAGCCTGTAAACTTGCATTTATCAAGCATGTAAACTTGCAGTATATATATATATATATATTTTTATAGTTGTGTGTAAAATTTTGGAGAATGTAAATATATGTAGTTGCATTAATTAGCCCGTAAACTTACAGTTTTAAGCTTTTAATATTCATTAACTAAGCCTGTAAATTTACAACTAACTGATTTTTCTATGTAAACATGGTATATTTTAAGATAATGCAAGGAATTAGTTAATATAATGCATATATTTTTTATTAATTATGCAACTTTCGATGAAGTTTAAATATTATTATAATTTTGTGTTAATATTTTTAGAATAATGAAATATTGCAAGCTGTATAATGCATTATTTCACATAAAATAATGCAATATTGTGTGTTAGATAATTCAACATTATGTGATAGATAATTCAAAATCACAAAATAAATTGCTTAAAATTAGAAATTTATGAAGAAAATGAAATTAATTTTGAAATACAATAGTTGAGAGAACCAATTCCATAAAATTAGGAAGCAAATAGAATTTAATTTTGAAATGTAGTATTTTAGAATTCAAATCCCACAAAATTAGGGGTGAAAATCGTGCAAAAATAATTCTGATTTTAAAATAATTGCGCGTATTGCAACTTCTTTCTCTTAATAATGCAATTTTTTTCTCTTAATAATGCAGCGAATTCAATTAAATTTTAAAAATTAATGTAATTGGTAGATTAATATTTTTAAAACTGTCAAGCAACTAATTCCCTTTTAATTCGGGATCCAGATATGTGAGAATATTTAAATTTGTGTACAAAGACATTATTATTCTTATATGCAACTTTCTATCTCTTTTACTGCAGCGAAATTTTTTTAAAAAATGGAATGATCCTGCGCATTCATTTAAATAATTAATGATCCAGATTTGGTCTTATTTCACATTTGAAGGGTGGTTTCCATTATAACGCTCCCGTATATATATATATATATATATAGAGTTGCGTTCATTTCTGAACTAAGTGTTGTGAATGAACAGTGAACATAAATCCTACATTTGATTTATCCAATCCAGCGGCTGAAATAATGACACGTGTCAATTAAATATTATTTTTTTATTTCATTAAGGGTACTATGGGTAATGTTGTTGGATTAAATTATGGACGGTTATTAAGTTTGGTAACTGCAATATTTACTCAAGATTTGATTTATATCATATCTTTTTTAGGTTCCATTTTATTCGATCCTTTGTAACTACTCCCATTAATTTTTTTTAACATCATCGCTTTAATTATACAGTCTTTCATATTTTTTTTCTTGTTCTTCGAAAGTCGGTTTGCGCCATTTTTTTACGAACGAACATGGAGGACATACAAGGTATTATTTTATATGTTTAGTTTTTTTTCTTTTCTTGTTCGTTAGAATGGATACTTCTTTATGCATTCAGTTGTTTAGTTTTTTATATCTCTTTTATACTTTTTTTTAACTCGTTCATCATGGTTATGAAACAAAGTACGTATTCTTTTTTTTTTTAAATGTTATGTTCTACATATTTTTTTTTACGAATTCAAATCAGCATAAATTTTTTTTTTGATCAGTTATGAATTTTATGTTTTTATTTATTGAATGTGATCTTGCGTATAGTTATATTTATATGTCAGGTTAGAATTTTGAACTGCAAAAAACATAATTTATCGTAGGAGTTTGTATCATTATTATGAAGTGAATATATCATTTTATTGCATATTAAGTGTCATTAATATTTATTTGTTTTTTTTACAGATTATTCTGGTTCTGCTATTAGTGACTCACCTGGTAGTATATTATTTGTCATTTTTTCATTTAATTTATATCATTAATTATCATCATTATTTATAATTTTTTATTTTTTCAGTTTTTTTTGCTCCTATTTGTGATGATGCAATAAAGCCTCATGAAGGGAAATGCTTTAGGAGCCTAGACGAGGCAATGAAACTTTATGAAGATTATACTTCTAATGTTGGTTTTGATACGCGTATCTATGGCAGCAAGAATGTTGATAACATAGTTACTTGGAGATAAGGAAGGATATGGAAAGGCCTCTGAGAAAGTGCAGAAAGTGTCACAAGTTGGGCAATCATGATTCGAGAAATTGCAATAAAATGAAAGATCTTGAGAAGCAGAAGTGTTGATTTTAGTTTTTTTTGTTATGTTATTTATACATTGTAGTACGATGTTTGTTTTTTTTTCCCGGATTTTGTTATCATTGTTTTAGTTTTTAAATTATACAATATTTTTTTTACCTAGTTAATTTTTATTATTGTTTGCGTTTTTAAATTTTCTGGTGTACTGGTCATTGATTGTATTTACTAATTCATTTATCATTTTTTATGTTTAGTTGTATCATTATAATTCTTTATATATGTCATTATTAAATTTGTATTCTTAAATATTGTAAGTATAAAAAATGTAATATTGTGACCGAAATTTTAATATTTAATTGTTGTTTCTGTGTTATAGTCTGAATCGTAGTTTGTATTACATTATCTAACATTATTTAATTACGATGAAATTTTTTTTTTTGCTGATATTGTAAATCTTAAAAATAAGTAATATTGTTTCTAAATACCATTTGTTTTATCATTATTATTCGATGATAATATCATTTTTTTTCATACTGATTATCATTAAATTGTTTTTTTCCGTCATTTGTGTTTCTGTTATGCTAAATATTTATGTCTATTGGAACCATAAATTAGTAAAACACAATACTTAGACAAATCTGATGCAAAATTAAAATAAGTACATAATTTATAAATTTCAAAAGGTAAACAAGCTTCAATCCAGTGTAATTCTTTCGAAAACCATACAAAAGCAAAAGCATAAACAACTTAGTTCCAACAGCAAACATATTCTAACCCTGAATTTGTAATAACTCATTAACAAACTTTCCAACATCCACCTCACTACTCTCTTCCTCAGCTTTGATGTATTCCATATTGTCTTTTTCGTTGTTCAGCGCACAAGCATTATTTGTTGACAAGAACAGGGTGCAGGTATATTTGGCTCGGAGATATCGGTATACTACCTTGCTCCTTTTTGGTAGCCATTCACACCAATCGGATTCTTTCTCACCGTTAAACAACTGCATGTGTCGCATCATCAAAATTGCACAATCCCGCTTGTTTATCACTGTCTCAGTAAAGAGATTCATTCTTTTTGGTTTGACTTTCTCTAAGCCTCTAGTCAAGCTTCCTAGATGTTGATCCACCATGTACTTCTGGAAGTATTTGCGTTGGATTATTCAGGAAAGAAGCAATTTAATAAGTGTAATTTTATACGATGTATATTTTAAAAAAAAAAGCAATATGTGTAATTTAAGTTGTAGTACCAGCTTCTGAAGTGTAAACTGATATCCCCCAATGTCATTTGAACCTGTGTCATTGTATTCGTAATCTATGACAATTGTTTTAATCACTTGTTCGTTCATCTATTCAGAAATCATCTAATGCTATTGACAAATCTGAAAAAAATGATAAACACAATGCTTTTTAATGATAAGTGTACTATAAAAAAATGATAGTTAAATTCAGAATTAATACAACAAATTTTCTAATTATCTATTTCTTCATCCATGCTGAAATCATGTAACATCAAAAAAATGATACATTTAATATCGAAAACTGATAAACAATCTTGTATCTACCATTAAAACGAACAATATGTTAAAGCTTGCATATTTAAAATTTTGAAATTTCCCGCGTTGCTCTTGTTCTAGTTTTATTTCGCTTTAATGTATATTTTTTTTACAGATTTGAGTCACATAGTATGAAATATGTTTATTATTAGCCAAAAATTATTCAAAATAGCAAATTTTATGAATTCGTACCTGAAGATGAAGCACCCACGGTGGTTTTCTTCGTCGGACCCATTATTGGTTAATTTTCTGGGCGTCGTGCTTCGTTCAACAAACTACAAAATTTGAAACCCTAGTTAAAATTTGAAAAAAAAACACCGAAACACTTTTTCTTGTTCGAATGATGTTTTGTAGATAAAATTTCAGAAGATACTGCACAAAAAATGATATAATCTCACCGGAAAACTCTGAAATTCGGCCGTCTACAACCAGTCGCTCTTCACGGTCTATGGAATTTCTTCAATCGTTGATTTTGGATTGACCTTTTTTGTTTTAATTAGCAGCCATAAATGACACTCAACTACCACCCTAAATTTTGGTTTAATTTTGACAAGATCGTGGGTTGAATCTATTTGGTAACTGCATCCTTGAATATCGACTTTCTGTTTTTAGTCGTGTGCATTTTTTTTCCCTGTTCCTAAAATGCCCTTTTAATGATACATTTGCAAAAAAAAAATGATACACGACATTTTTAAATCTGGGACGTTGATTTAGGGAATGGATGGTTAGATATTGTTCTCTGTTCATTCACAAAGACCTGTTCAGCCTAGATCACTCCCCTATATATATATATATATATATATATATATAAATATATATATATATATATATAGGGGTGCGTTAAAGTGTCAAGTGCCTCCCCAGATGTGAGATGAGAATAAATCTGATGCGTTCATTTTCAAAATCAAGGATCCAGATTTGATTTAGAAAATTAAATTTTTTTTTCAATATTTGGGCTTTTCAGTCTTTTTGCATAAATATATTAGGGATCACATCTTAAATATTATTTAATTTTTCTAAATATGAGGGGACCACATCTTATCTTACAAAAAAATCATAATCTATTTTTTCACACGTTTATTTGTTATTAACTTTGTTCTCTCACCTCCAACATTGCTATAAAACTTTAAATAATCATAGCTCACTCAATTTAAATTATTTTTTCGCGTGTCATATATCAAATTAAAGATCATTTTATTATCTTTCAAACGGAATCCATATTGCATATGTTTGGAATAAGAGAATCGTAGTGAAAATAAGATACTGCAACTATATATGCATATATAATGCATATATATTTACAAGCTTATATATTACAACTTATGTCTGAAAAAAGTATCTACATTTTGAAAAAGTCTAATAGCCCTATCAAACATAATGCAACTGATCTGGTCTATAAATTATTTGATTTTAGTAATAATTTAATTACATTAAGGGCTTAATGGTAAATAAAATATTTCAATTATATTATTTCCATAACTACCTCCTAAAATATCTCTTAAATGATTTGCAATCAAAAACAAAAACGTGAATACAACATGAGTTTTTATTCACATGCTTCAAAATTCACTGGCACCTGCGACGATGACGATGAGGGGAAAGACAAGGATGGTGCTGTTTTCATCCCAAAGAACTGGTGGTGGGAATTTGTTTTGTGCTTGAAAGAAAGGCTTCTACGTTTACCTGCGGCAAACAAAAACTCACTTCACCCACTAAGAAACACAAACCACGTCCCACTTCTCTCACCAAAATCTTCTTTTGATCATCACACTTCATCTTATAGTCCCGATGGTAAGATCTCTTTCCTTCTTTTTTTTTTTTGTTCCTTTTTTTTTAATTACTGATGGTTATTTCTTGAAAATGCTATCAATGGACAATATTGCATGATTTTTTGTTGAATTATATTGGATTGGGGTTGGATCCATTCGATTCCATCTCTGGTATTGATCTTTTTTTATTGAAGCGAAAATTGTAAATTAAACATGAATTATGGAGTTAATTATATGGGGTTTATGAAAAGGTTACAACTTTTAATTTAATTTTTTATAGGGATAGACTACGTATTTGCTTCAATGAATTTTTTGGGATAGACTGTGTATTTGTTCTTTGATGTTTCTGTTGTGCAGTTTTTCAAAATCACCAGAATCTCATGTGTCTACTTGAATCTGTTGAACACATGCATTCAATAGATTCACCTCATGAAGATTTGAAGAAGCTTCATATTGTAAATTATTGAATTCGATATTCATCTATCGAGTTCAAAGAAGAAGCAGGATGTCGTAACTACGTAGTTACAATAATTAGTCTGTAAATGTGCATTAATTAAGCCTGTAAACTTGCAATTATCAAGCTTGTAAACGCGCAATATATTATAGTTGTGTAAAATTCTGGAGAATTTAAATATATGTAGCTGCAGCAGTTTAGCATGTAAACTTACAGTGTTTATGTATGTAAACTTGCATTGACTAAACCTTTAAATTTGCTTCATACAATTAACTGTTTCTTATCTCCTTGTAAACTTGATATATTTTAAGATACTGCAATGAATTAGTTAATATAATGCATATATTTTTTATTAGTAATGCAACTTTCGAGGAAGTATAAATATTGTTATAATTTAAAATTTAACAATAAAAAAACTGATACTATTAAGTTGCATTAAATATACGCCTTGAATTATGCATCATACAAGTATTCATACTTGCATTAATGTAACTATTTAATTTTTATGATTAATGCAACTAACTGTAGTGTAATACTATGTATTATATAATCGCATGTCATGTTTTAAGTATTGCAACAAATTAGTTTATATAATGCAACTAATTTTTATAAATAATGCAACTTTTCATTTCAAACAAAATCGAGATTCTTGAAAAATATGGATTGTGACGTATGAAATTAAAAATAAATAAAAATATATTGTAAAATTTTGCTTAAATTTCAAAATTAATTAAGAAAAATAAATTAATTTTGATATGTTGATAATTTAGGGATCAAATCCCACAAAATTAGGAAGGAAAGAGTAGTTAATTTTGAAATGCAATAATTTAGGAATCAAATCTCATGAATTTAGGAAATAAAAATCGTGCAAATATAATTATAATGCCAAAATGACCAAAAAGTCCAAATAATGCAACTTTTTTGCCTTATTATTGCAGCGAATTTTTAAATTAAAAATATTTGATCTGAGTCGTTAATTTAAAAAATCAATGCACCAGATTTAGTCTTATATCACATCTAAAAGGTGGTTGCCACTATAACGTACCCCTATATATATATATAGAGGAGAGATCATGTAAAAAAAAATTCTCATGTGAGAAAAAAGAAAGAATCATGTCCATCAGATCTAAAAAAATCAATGGATGATATTGAATCAAGCAACAACTAAAATGCAATCAAGCAACAAAATAATCAAGCAACATTGCAATCAAGCAACGGCATGAAAACAATCAAGCATCTTTATCACTTTCTCACGTTAAGAGTTTTCTCACTGGATCCGCTCCCTATATATATATATATATATATATATATATATAACGATTGTTTCATTTTAATACTAACTCTATAAAATTGCAGTCGACCATCACAACAGTTAAAGTCTGTTCTTATTCATGCATATGCATAGTGGTGAATCCAGGATTTTCAAGTAGGGGGATTTCAATTCATTTTTTTATAACGAAAACAGTATAAAATTGAGTACATGTAAAATATTTTTGGGCCCCCTCATATTCTCTTATTTTTTATTTTAGCCTTTTTTTTTTATCGTAATCTGCGGTATAGGGGCTATCATATAAAAGTATTGAATTATTGAATTATTATATAATATAATAAAAAATCTCGGTTTAGCCCCCCCTTATCTACACTTAATTAGATCCGCTAATGTCCATGCACGAAAGTAGAATACGAAAAATAGCGCAGAAGATCAACTTCACTTCGGATGATATTGACATGATATATCTAAGATCTAAGTTGTTCTCTCATACCCGTGAAATTCTAAGGACTGACTTTTCCAAAACTTTAGGAGAAAGTAATGAACACATTCATATCTCCACTTTGATCCACACATATTGCTAGCTCATTGCCTCACGAGAAACTAACCTTTCAAACAACCACCATACATGCATGCAATCTCGTGACCTTCCCACACCCTTTCCAAAAAGTTATACTGCATGTGAAGCCTCGCAGAAAGAAGAACCAAATCAATACATGTACTAACAACGAAACTCATTCAACCAAACAAGCACAAGCAATGGAGATGAAAGAAACCACAAGAAGAAACTCAATGGGGTCAATGGGGCCGACCCATCTCGTCGACATCCACGAAGAATTCGAAGAAAGTGAAAACAAGAACAAGCCGACGAAACAAGAGAAGCGCCAGGCGACGAAAGTTCGAGAGATGAAGAGGCCGCCGCAGAACCAGGGGTTCAGCCGGCAGGTGTCGTTGGAGACGGGGTTTTCGGCTCTGAACGGGGGGAGGGCGACGGAGAGGAATGTGTTGCCGAGGAGTGGGAACAGCTTCGGAGGGTTCGGGTCTGCATACAGGAGCGGGGTGGACGGGAGGAAAGGTGATTTCAGTATATTCAAGACCAAATCCAATATTGTGAGGCAGAATTCGAAGCTGATTTTCAGGAAGGAGAGTGGGGTTGTTGATGAAGGCGAATACAACGATGGCGGCGTGGGAGGAGGGGGGGATGAGTCTGTGAACAAGAGTGTGCCTGCTGGGAGATACTTTGCTGCTCTCACCGGACCCGAACTCGATCAAGTCAAGGTTAGTTCCACTTCATATTTCATTATTAAAATTATACTCCCTCGGTCCCGAAACAATTGTCTTGTTTTCCTTTTTCGTTTGTACGAAATAATTATCTTCTTTCTTAAAATGGAAAGTTAATACACAGTCACTAATAAAATACTAATTTCCTCTATCTCTACTCGCATTCGTATTTGTGCCATTTCCAAATCAGACAATTATTTTGGGACGAAGGTAGTAATTTTTTATTTAATATTTTTTATAATTTTGATTAATTTTATGAGTTTAACTGTAAAGTTTATCTCAACCAATTAGGATATAAAATATTTCAAACTGTGTGAAATTTTATTACTTTTTATTCAGTATTAATTTTTCAATGTTTAAGATTAATTAGTTATAGTTTATTATACCTATTTATGGTTATAGTAATCTTAGCATTGAATTTTTTATTTTCATAATGAGTGTTGATTATAAGAGTATAACTCATAATGTCTGTTGTAAAAACAAGGTTAGTTAGCTTTTAATCAATTAAAAAATTATAAAATTGGTTCTGTTGGACATTTTGGGGTCGTCCGTTGTTTAGGGGCGCCTAGTCTGTGCATATGCCCGATTTTTATATAATTTTATAAAATTAATTAAAATTTATATTAATTTTACTTTTATTATATTTACATATTTTTTACACTTAAATATTAAAATAAAATTAAGAGATTAGGTAGAGTTGAAAAATCATTGCCTAACAAATTTTACAATAATACTCATAATCACACATTCAGAGTACATTTTGAAAATCGATGATTTTATATCTAAACGAATAAAATCAATCTATTTTAACTATTAATTAAATAACTCGATAACAAATTTAAGGAGTATTATTAATTCAAAATCGAAAAAAAAAAATTAATTGTTAAGGTTCTGGATTGAAAAATTTATAATTTTTTTGGATTCTTAATCGAAAATTCAAATTTTAATTTTTTAATCAATTATTAACTATGTTTTCAGCAATAAATCAAACATAAAACAGAGTGTTATGTCATTCTGGTTGTAGGATTCAGAAGACATACTCCTACCAAAGGACGAGCAATGGCCGTTCCTCCTCCGCTTCCCCATCGGCTGCTTCGGAATCTGCCTCGGCCTCAGCAGCCAGGCCATTCTGTGGCGGTCTCTGGCGTCAAGTCCGGCCATCAAATTCCTCCACATCTCCCCAATCATCAACCTCGTCATCTGGCTCCTCGCCCTCTCCGTGCTCGTCGCCGTCTTCCTCACCTACACCCTCAAATGCGCCTTCTACTTCGAAGCCGTCAAGAGAGAGTACTTCCACCCCGTCCGCGTCAACTTCTTTTTCGCCCCCTGGGTCGTCTGCATGTTCCTCGCCATCGGTGTGCCGCCGCGCATCGCCCCGGGGCCGCTGCTCCACCCGGCCGTCTGGTGCACCTTCATGGGGCCCATTGTCTTCCTCGACCTCAAAATCTACGGGCAGTGGCTGTCCGGAGGGAAGCGGCGGCTGTGCAAGGTGGCGAACCCTTCCTCCCATCTGTCGGTGGTGGGGAACTTCGTGGGGGCGATCCTGGCGGCGAGGGTGGGGTGGAAGGAGGCCGGGAAGTTCCTGTGGGCGATCGGGTTCGCGCACTACCTGGTGGTGTTCGTGACGCTGTATCAGAGGCTGCCGACGAGTGAGGCGCTGCCGAAGGAACTCCACCCTGTTTACTCCATGTTCATCGCTACTCCGGCGGCCGCCAGCATTGCTTGGGGAGCCATTTATGGAGAGTTTGATGGATTGGCAAGAACTTGCTTTTTTATTGCGTTGTTTCTCTACTGCTCATTGATTGTGCGCATCAACTTCTTTAGAGGTTTCAGGTAAATTCCTCCTTTTTTTTTTTTAAACCTTTATATGAATTCTTGTTATTATGATCGGATTAAATCCTCTACTCTTAATAGTGCAACACTAAGTCTCGACCAAAAAATAGTATAATACTATACATTTTAATTGATTTTTAATTAAAAAATTTAATTTACTAATTAAATATTGATTAAAAACTCTAAACTAATTAGTGATAATTATTATATATCCTAATTAAGTGGGATGAGTACTGTCATTAATTACACTTATAAAATTAATATTTAAATTATAATACATTAAAATTATAAAGAAAATTGAATAAAAATTAATAATATCCATAGTGAAATAGAAAGTGCCATATGGAAATGGAGGATCAACCTATAATTTATTTGGATCGAGTAGTTCATTTTATGGCCACGCACATGCTAGTTTTGAGATAATGTCCATGTAGGGAGCAATTTTATTAAATTAACTGATATTAAAGTAAAATTGATGATTCCCTTATCAAATTAAATTTTTTTTGTCATTATTTTTATTTGCATTTGAATGATAGGTCATGTATTCAAATCTCGATAACTTTTTTAAGTCCGATATAATATTCACAACTTTGCAAATGCTCCCTCTGTCTCATTATAATAGACATTTTTCATTTTGATACATTAATTTTCGAATTAGTATTTAGTAGCTAATTGTAGTTAATAATAAAATTGGCAATCATAAACTAATTATGATTGCCAATTTTATCATTAACCACAATTAGTTACTAAATACTAGCTCCGAAATTAATGTGTCAAAATGATAAGGGTCTATTGTAATGGGACCGAGGAAGTACTTCATTACCCTAAAAGTGACCCCAAAAAAAATGTTAAGAGACAAAATGATGTATATAATATGTGTATATATGTATTGTTACATACAGGTTTTCAGTGGCATGGTGGTCTTACACATTTCCAATGACAACAGCTTCAATAGCATCCATCAAATATGCTGAGGAAGCCCCCTCCACAATCAGCAAAGGCCTGGCTCTCTCTCTCTCATTCATGTCCTCAACAATGGTTTCTGTTTTGTTTGTCTCCACTCTTCTCCATGCTTTTTTCTGGCAAACTTTGTTCCCCAATGACCTCGCCATCGCCATAACCAAGAGGAGACACGCTGGCAAGGACAAGAAACCAATCAAGAAAGCTTATGCCGACATCAAGCGATGGACGAAGCAGTCGCCGCTGTCGTTGGTTACAACCATACGAAAGCAGAATTCTGCAGACAAGGATGGTGATGAGGAGAAGTGAAGGAAAAGAGAAGAATATATATGTGGTTGAAGTTAAATTTATGGTTTCAGGTTGGGATTTTATCCTCTTGATTGATATATAATTATTATTTTAATAAGTCAATAATTGATTATTGAAATTTACTATTATTCTTGATATTTAATTTTGAATTTGAGCGAATGAATTTAAATCTAATTATTGTAGGACAATTGTGGGAGCAAATTGAATGATAAATCCACGTCGACATATATCCAACCAAATTAAAAATGAATTACATTTTTGCTAACACTTGGGAATTAAATGATGGTCAATAGTAGGCCAGACAATTCGATAGGAGATTACGGTCCGACCTATCTAATGCTTTACTAGGTTTGATGTAATATTCCGTATTTTTAGCGCCATACTTCCACTAAACAATAATTTTAATTGTGCGCGATGATGAATAAAATTTATGGATCGCCTATAGTTAAATTCGGCCCTCTTATAAATAGATGGGCTAGATAAATTATCTTTAAGCCCAAAAATTTATTCATGAAGAGTGTTGGGCTAGTGGACTCATTTAATTAATCCTACACACTTTTGGGTCTAGTTGGAAGAATGTAAATGAGCTTAATTCTATCTTATCATATACTCCCTCTGTCCCATCATATTAAGTAAGGAGGGAGTTGACACAATAACCAAGATCAAAATTTAAAATAAAGTTTAAAGATCTATTAGTGCATAAATTATTGTTAAAATATACACTAATTAAGAATCAATAGACAACAATTAAAAAATCAATTCACAAATGCACAAATGCTGAAATCTAACTTTGGAGCCAAATTTTCAAACTTAAAAAAGCTTCAATACAAATTTCCCCCCTAATCAACTCCTATAAATACACTTGGTTGTTCATCTAAAAAAATAGAAACTAATTGTTCGACACAAAATGAGGGAAAACCCTGACATTTCAGATTCAACAAAAAAAAAGAAATTATTATTTTCTTGCTAGAGAATTAAACAAACAGTAAGCCAGAAAGGGGGGGTTCTTAATGATGTTGCAACCAAGTTTAATTGCTCCAGAACTTCAATTTCAAGACATGCTAGAATCAGAAAACTCAAGCATGAGGTAAACCATGATCAAATTGTTGCAGTTCATTATCAGAAAAAGGTTCAATAAGAGCACTTGTTGATTGCATAAACATTTCTAAGTCTACTGTGGGAAGATGGACTAAAATGAACCTGATCAAAGCACACACAAATGCAATTAAACCATGTTTGATAGCTCCTAATAAACTGTTACGATTGAGTTTCAGTTTATAGGTTATAGCATATGACAATGTTTTAAAGAAGCTTAAATTCAAGCCAATGGAGAATATTGTTCACATAGATGAGAAATGGTTTTACTTAACCAAAAACATACATAGATACTACCAGACACAATTAGAAAACTGAGCCACATAGCACATGCAAGAGCAAGAAATTTATCCCTAAATTAATGTTCATGTGTGTTGTCAGTAGACCCATTTTTTCAGAATAGGGTAGTGTTATTTTTTTTTATGGTAAAATAGGAATGTGGTCGTTTATTGAAGAGGTTGCAGCTAAAAGAAGCAGCAAGAAAAAAGTTGTCGGTACATTGGAGATCAAGCCAATTCAATCTATCACTAAGGAAGTGATAAAAGCTTGCCTAATCAACAATGTAAGTACTTCATGTTTATTCAGCAAAAGCAGTTTATTCATGATGCTAATGTATGCAATGCTAATTTTCAGCTTCTTCCAGCAATAAAGAATAAGTGATCTACATGTTTAAGTAAAACAATATTCATTCAGCAAGATAATGCAAGACCCCATATCGCTAATGCAAATGAAGAGTTCCATAAAGCAGCAAATTCAGATGGGTTTCACATATCATTGGTGCAATAACCACCTAATTCTCCTTACTTAAATGTGAATGACTTGGATTTTTCAGGGCTATTCAAAGCTTGCAACAACAACAAGCATGTCAAAATACAAGTGAACTAGTTAATGTAGTGATAACAAACTTCAACAGCCTAGAAGCAATGACACTAAACAAGGTGTTTCTATCCTTACAATTTTGTTTCCTAGAGATAATGAAGGTCAAAGGTTGCAACAAGTATAAACTGCCACATATGAAGAAAGATGCATTGTTGATGCAAAATGCTTTACCCACAAATTTTGAGATACCAATGGAGTTAGTTAAAGAATGCCTAGATTACTTGAATGAAGATGGACATGCAACAACTCATTACATATTTGGGGATTGCATTTTCATTATTGTAAAGCATAGATAGGATAATGCATATGTGCAGTTAGCTTGGGATTTTTGTATAGCACATGTGCAGTTAGCTTGGGATTTTTGTAAAGCATATTTTATGATTGAATAGAAATCATAGACTATGGAATGTAATCTTACACATATCAACCAAAAACAGTCTCAAGAAACCACTTCAAACATGGTTTAACACATTTCAAACATCTAATGTATCATGAATGTGTTCAGTTTTGCAAGTTGTGTGAGTAAAATTCAATCATTTCAGGAGTTAACCTATTTTGCCACAGTAGAACATAGAACCAGCCACATAGTATGAAATAAACAGCCATAGAGTATCAATTTACCAGCAACAGATCATACATATGCCAATAAGCTAGCCACAGTGCAAGTGAAATAACCAGCCACAGATCATACATATGCCAATAAACTAGCCACGGTGCAAGTGAAATAACCAACCACAGAATATCAATTTACCAACCACAGATCATACATATGCCAATAAACCAGCCACAAAGT
This sequence comes from Plectranthus barbatus, assembly GCA_026898455.1. Classification (NCBI taxonomy): domain Eukaryota; kingdom Viridiplantae; phylum Streptophyta; class Magnoliopsida; order Lamiales; family Lamiaceae; genus Plectranthus; species Plectranthus barbatus. The sequence continues at coordinate 246,583 of JAPKLW010000135.1, read as the reverse complement.
ATGAAATAACCAGCCATAGCCACAAATTATCGAATAAACGAAGCCATAGATTATCCAATAACCAAACCATAGATTATCAAGTAACCAAGCCACAGATCATGCATATCCGAATAGAGTAATAAAATTGCAGAAAAGTAGAAAAAGAGAGAAATGATTGAATGTTAAGGAACTGAATGTCCCAAAATTATCGCACAACAACCATCTTCATCTTGATTGGAAAAGCCAAACGGTGTGCTTCCATTGCCAACCACTCGGTCTCTTTCTCCGGATCAATCTTGAGCTCCATCTCCTCTGTCGCTCATCACATGATCGAACTCAAGCTCCATCTCCCCTAGACCGCTCAGTACCAAATATGTGATATTTATATAGGATGCATCGCTGTCGAGCCACCACGCCATCGAGTCTGCAGCGACAACAAACCCATCGCCTGCACGTGTCACCATCGAGCCCGTAGTAAGAAAATCCCAATTGTAGACAACAAACCCATCGCCTGCACGCGTGACCGTGGAGCTTGTCGTGACCACAATCCCATCGTAGTGTTCGGAGTCAACGCCTATATGCGTGACCGTCGAGCCAACGGCGCCAACAACTTGATCGTCGACTAACGGTGAGGGCTCATCACTTGCACGCAACATCAACAACGAGGGTGAGTGAGGTGTCATCATCATGGGTTTGGGGAGAGGCGAGTGAGGTGTCATCATCGTGGTGGTGAGATGCGACGATGATTCGGAGAAAATGAGAGGAGGGCGACAGTAGGATTAGGGTTTCCAGTAGAGAGAGGAACGAGAGAAGTCTGGTGCGGTGCAGACAAGGGAAGTGAGAAACAATAATGTTGGGGGGTGGGGATTTAGGGTTCTAGAGGGGTAGGGTAGGAATTTAAGGTTTTATTGGGTTAGGATAGTAAATTAGGGTGTAGTTAATTTTAATTAGGGATTGTTATTTTTTTCCAATTTTGGAAATGTGCCTAATAAACGGGACAGACCGAAAAGGAATACATGTCTAATATGACGGGACGGAGGGAATATTTGATTGATCCCATGAGGATTTATTTAAAGCCTAATTACGTAATTTAAATTGATAGAGTATAATTATTTGAGAGTAATTCCGAGGTAAATTCCAAAAATTATTTTACTAAATTTCCCTATTAACATCGGCCCTATTGAGTTTAAGTTAGGGGATTTATAAATTCCAACCTTATATTATATGTTGGAGAAATTGTTCTTGTATTATTTAAAATCTAGAAATTCATATATGTGGATGGATGAGTAATGCCCAAAGTAGGTCTTCTAGAAGAGGAGTCTTACATTGACATTTGAATTATTGAAAGGGCAATTTAGTCATGAAGAAAAATTGTGTTGACACAATGATTGTCTCTCACATATGCATGCAAGATTATACAAAACCACACTCCATCTTCACCCACCACCATTTTATCCGCTGCCCCTATCCACCACCTCCAATCACACTTCAGCTTCTACCTTCTACCCTCTCCAACCTCCATTGATGAACCATAAGTTGCATCCACAAAACCAACCAATAAACCACCTTAAAACTCCACAAACCACCGCCATTATTACATAAACCTCATCCCCACACCTTCCTCTTTCTATTGAACCCAACAACAATGTAGTGTGGAAGCTGAGTTACAGAAGGCTGAGGAAGAGCTCTCTTAAGCTGAGCAAGAGAAGAAGGAACTAGAGCAGGCTCTCTCTCTATTTGTTGAACTGATTGTGCAATCTACTACAGAGTGATAAGCTCGTATTTTGCCTCACTTATCACGTTGTTTTCTTATTTGTTTCTTGCATTTACTTGAGTTTTTAGTTAATAATCGAGCATGAAGTGTTTATGGGGGATATTATGCTTGTCATGGTAATATTTTGCAGGTTTTAGGCTAAAATCAATGAAAACCCGTACCGAAAGTAGTTGATGTCCAATGGAACAGTCACTTATTCTTCCACACGTGGAATCTGACCTAAAGAAGCATGGAAATATAAAGATCTTTGATTTATCTTTCCAACGCAACTGGAATCGGGTCAATCGGAGTTCGGGAGCGAAAGTTATAGCTAAAACCGTGAGATTGCGCAGAGGGAGTCGACACAGAGGTTTCTGTGTCGAGAGACAGAAATCCTGTCGATCGAAAAAGAGGTCAAAATTCCAGAAACTTGTGATCTGCATTCCTGTCGATCCACAGGCACGCCGGAAAGACATATTTTTTCTCAATTTGGAGATTTTTCCTTCCCAAACCATTACCTTTTGAAGATTTGATTTCTCCCCCTATAAATAGGACTTTTAGGCTCGAAAATAAAGTCTCTTTAGGTCTGAGTTTCAGTTTTTACTTTTCTTTTCAGCATTAAACTCTTTATTTTTTCCAGTACTCTTTATTTTATTGTTGCTTTTGATTCAAGACATTGAAGTTTAAGGTTCCTATTGCTTTAATGAATCAAGTAAGTTATTTTATGTTTATTTCAATGTCTATTTCAATTATGTTAGGCTAGAACCCTTAACAGGTTCTAGGGTTTTCTCCATCCTTTTTAGCATGTGTTAATTTGATTAATTCCAAACCCTAATAAACTTGGTTCAAATTCTATGTTTTTCACTCCAAAATCTATTTTCAATTGAAGGATCAAGAGATGAAAGTTGGATTAGATTTATAGTTATTAATTTGAGACCGAGAGGAGATAATTAATAATAGGAAAATAGAATTCTGATACAACTATTTTCTGTCTCAAAAAGAAGAATCAGTTGTAGGGTTTTCAAATTTGTATTTTTATTGAGATTGACTAGTTTGTGTTCTTGAGACCGATAGGTAAAATTCACTTTCTAGTAATCTAGGTTTTAATTGCCCAACACAGGAATTAATTCCAAAATATCAGATTTCTCACCTTAATGATTATTTTTGGTTTGGATTGATTGTTTATGCATGTTGGATTGGATTGGTTGATTTTCCTAGAATCTGTGATTTTTATTAATGAATTTTATTCCCAAGTTATTTTCTGTTTTTCAAAACAAAAACCCTATTCAAATTTGGATTTTCTCAAACAAAGAATAGATAAACTATGCCAGTACATGAGATGATTTCGTTGTACTATCCCTGTGGGTTCGACATACCTTTGGGTTTATAAATTTATTTGCATAGCTATATTATAATAAAACTGTAAATTTTTACAGCGATCAAATTGGCGCCGTTGCCGGGGATAGTCAGCTTTTATCTTGTTATTGGATTGTTTTGATATTTTCTGGATTGAGTTTTTAATTTCTGTTCATGTGTGTGTGTGTGAGATTTTCGCTTTTGTTTTGATCGACAGAGCCTCTTTCGATCAACACAGAAGCAGCATCCGTGTTGATCGATAGTCACCCTGTCGATCGACACAGAGATTGATTCCCAGTTTTTTGTTTTCTCTTCAGGTGCATGAACACAAGAGCTCGGGGGAAGAATCTTGAAGCCTTCGACCCAGAAATTGAAGCCACTTGTAGGAGAAACAAAAGCAAAGGAAAGAACAAGGAGAGACAGCCAGAGATGGAGCAACCACCGGAAGCACAACTCCAAAACATGACTCCTGAGGAGCAAAGACAGTTCATGAATGAGGTCCGACAACTTAGGGAGCAACTTCAAGTAGCACAAGCAGTTCAAGCAGAGCAGGCTGCCAGACTGGCAGCTATGGCCAATGAGAGGAACCATGAAAGGCAGATTGTGGTGCCCCAAAGATCCATACTAGATTGTTTCCTTCCACAGCAAGAGGAGCCAGGATTCCAGGTTGGCATTGATGTCAACAAATTTGAGCTGAAGACAGGCATGATTCAGATGGTCCAGCAGAACCAGTATGCAAGGAAGGCCATTGAGGACTCATACGGCCACCTCAGTCAGTTCATCGAGGTGTGCGACACAATCAAGCAGAACGGAGTGCCCCAAGACACCATCCGAATGCATTTGTTTTCTTTTTCTCTCAGGGATGAGGCCCGGTCTTGGTTTGCTGGATTCGACAGGAGCAGAATTGCCACATGGGCACAACTTCGGGCAGAGTTCCTCACCAACTTCTTCCTGCCCAGTGTCATCATGAAAAGGAAGTCCGACATCACTCACTTCAGCCAGAAGTACGATGAGACCCTCTATGAAGCTTGGAAGAGATACAAAGAGCTGTTGAGGATGTGCCCCGGACATAGGATTGATCTTGAGATGCAGGTATGCCATTTTTATGAAGGATTAACCCCTCACTTAAAAGAATTGGTTGATGCTTCAGCTGGAGGACTTCTCATGAAGAAAAGTGGAGAAGAGGTGATGCAACTTCTTGTAGACATGGCCCTCAACAGTCATCAATGGCCTACTGAAAGACAGAAAGCAGTCAAGGCAGTGACCACTACTCCCGAAATTGATGTGGTGGCAGAAATGAAGAAGCTTAGAGAGGATTTCAAACAGTTGGAGGCCGGTAGAGCTTCGATAGCAGCTATTTCAGATCCCAACATAGCCATTGTTCCCATTGAGGCCAACTACATCTACCAAGGAAGCAGTTCAAGCACCTCCAATACCGCTGAAGTGAACTATGCCAATGGAGGTTACAACAACAACAACTACCGAGCCAACAATCAAGGGTACAATTACAGTGCTAAGGACCGTCCTGGTTTTTCTTATTCTAACCCTTATGCAGCTGAGAATCCTCCACCGGGATTCAGTGTTGGAGCCGGGGGAGAGATTGTGGAGAAGAAGAGGTTCGTGCTGGAGGAGACACTTGACAAGTTCATCAAAAGCTCCGACAATAGGTTTGGCAAGGTGGAAACTGAGGTGAAGAACATGTCCACTCATATGCAGCACATGACGAAACACCTTCAGATGCTCGATGTACAACTCAGTCAGATTTCTACTACCTTGAGCAATCAACACAAGTCAGGCCAGCTCCCCAGCACCACAGAAGTCAATACTGAGAAGGCCAAACAAGTCAATGCCATTTCCTTGAGGTCCGATACGAGGTACAAGGGTCCTAGCATGTCCAAGGATGATTTTGGGGCTGAAAGAGAGGAATTTCCCACAGAAAATACCTCTGTTTCAATCGACACAGAGCCTGTGTCGATCGACACACAGGCTGGGGAGAGCAGCAGAGGTCGACAAAGCAGTAAATCAACCGACAGGGGGGATGCAGCCGTATCGATCGACACTCCCCCTGTCGATCGACAGGCAGGACAGAAAGGGGCAGTCGACAGACAGGCAGCCAAGGAGCCACATGGAGCTGAAAATTCAAAGAAGAAAGGTGATCCAACTCCTCCAATGCCCTTTCCCCAAATATTTGCAAAGAAGAAGGAGGACTCCAAATTTGCTTGATTCGTAGAGAATCTGAAGAAGGTCAACATAAGCATTCCTTTGATCGAGGCTCTCCACAAGATTCCCGGCTACATGAAGTTCTTGAGGAAGCTGATGAGCGAGAAAAAGCCGGTAATTGAGGATCAAATTATTTCTATTCATGAGCAGTGTAGTCTTTTTTTGCAAAAACAGGTTCCAACCAAGAGCTCCGATCCGGGATGCTTCTCTATTCCGATCGAGATTGGGGGAAGGAGTTTAGGAATGTCCTCTACAATACAGGAGCCAACATTAACTTGATGCCGTATTCAGTTTTCCAAAAGCTGCAGATAGGCGAGATGAGGCCAACCTCAATCACTCTTCAGATGGCTGATCGCCTAATTTCTTGACCAAGGGGAGTAGTTGAAGAAGTTTTAATTCGTGTAGGGCATTTAATTTTTCCTGCTGATTTTGTTGTTTGCGATATGAAGGAACAACATAGAATGCCAATGATCCTTGGAAGAGAGTCTCTGAAAACAAGTGGTACATTGATAGACTGCCGAGTTGGTGAGATTACACTTCGAGGAAATGACGAGACAATCACCTTTGTGATTGATCAAAGCCAAAAGGAAGCTGCTTGTAATAACATCTCCACCACCATTAAGGAAGATGAAGAAGCTGCCGAGATCGAATGGGAGCACGAAAACGGGATGGCAAAATTGCCAATTACACCATCCTCTTCCGAGCTCACCACTATTATTCGTGATCGGATGGTCTACATGATCGATGCAAGGGGGCAGCGAGTCTGGACCCGACCTCCTTGGTGAAGGATCCCTATCGTCGAGCCACGACAATAACTGAGGCACTGAATGGGAGGTAACCCATTGCTTTACTTGTTTTATTTCAAGTGTTTCTCTAATTTTTGTGTGTTATTTTTGTAAAAAAAATCGGAGCTCTGTTTCGATCGACACATAGGGTGTCGATTGACACAGAGGCGATCGACGGAGCACACTTCGACCCACCATTCTGGTCGACAAGAAAGCTCTATGTCGATCGACATGCCCCATGTCGATCGACACAGAGTGCCAGCAGCCACCAAATTCTGTCTTTCGCATTCAGCCTCCGAGGGATAAAAAGTTGGTGTTTGAGACCAACATCGAGGTACAGTTTCACTCCTAGTCTGATTTTCAAACTTATTCTCTGTGTCAATTGAATAAGTTTGGGGGAGGAGGACTTGAAGTTGAAACTATTTCTTCCTTTTTACTTAATGCTTTCAGTTTGTTTAAATTTCTGCATAGTTTAAAATTTTTATTGCATTTGTTGAATAAAGTTGTGATTTTTTTAGAAGATTTGCGTAGCTATGAGATAACCCTAGCAAGAATGCGAGATTTGAAATTGATTGACTTGATTATGCATTGATTGTGATAGTGGTTGAGTATGCCTATGAATGTAGAATACCACATGATTACTTGTTTTGAAACTTACAAAGGCATGATGTTGATGATGATTTGATGTTTACTATGGAAGAATTGTTGTCCCAAGTGTGAGAATTGAGCCTTGATTTCGATTGTGAGTGTGTCTGCATTATTGAGTATCTCTAGAACTTGCTTTGTTTCTTTTTCAAGACTGCTAAGTGTGCACAGGTTTAGGAAATGATTTTAGGCTATCTTTGTTTAGCCTATTTATCCAATACACTGTCCCTTTCAAGGTTTTATCCCTAGTCAGCCCCATTGAGCCTTTAGTTTTCTTGCTTGCCAAGGAAAAAGTTCTGGTTTTCTCTTGTCTATGAGAGAAGGTGGTGAATAAGGGAGGAATAATTGTGAGGAAGATAAGATATTATTAGAAGGGTGGAAAAAAAAGAGAAGCTTGGGCTTTAGAAAAATATAGAAAATGAAAAAAATGTTTATGTGTGTTACTTATCCTTATAAGCTCAAATGTATACTTCAATTTGTTTAGAGCATAAAAGGATGTGTGAAAAAAAGAAAAAAAAAAGAGAATAAAAGAGTCTTGTTTGATGTTGAATATTATAGGAGATGGGTGAATATCATTAGATAGTGGTTTAGATTGGTTGAGGTGCGCAACTCAGTTGATTTTAGTCACTTGGCCATATATTTTCCTACCTTTCACTAAAAAGCCTACATTACAACCTTGAATAAAGTCCTTTCTGATCTTAGACTTGTGTACACATATTTGCAGTGGAGATTTAGAATATTTGCAAGCCTATGGTAGAACTTGATTTGCATGACTTGTGTGATCTCATATTATCCTAAACACTTGAGTGAATGAGTGAAAACACTTCCCTTGTGAGTCTTCCATGGTTTACAGATTTTTTGATTCTTACAAACTATTGATGTTTTGTGGATTTACAAGTTTGATTGTGATGAATCTTGTGAGGTATTGCACTTCTCTTCTACTTGAACTTTTGATTCATTCTTTTGTTGATTGAGGTCAATCAAGTGTTTAAGCTTGGGGGTTGATAAGCTCGTATTTTGCCTCACTTATCACGTTGTTTTCTTATTTGTTTCTTGAATTTACTTGAGTTTTTAGTTAATAATCAAGCATGAAGTGTTTATCGGGGATTTTATTCTTGTCATGGTAATATTTTGCATGTTTTAGGCTAAAATCAATGAAAACCTGTACCGAAAGCAGTTGATGTCCAATGGAACAGTCACTAATTCTTCCACACATGGAATCTGACCTAAAGAAGCATGGAAACAGAAAGATCTTTGAGTTAGCTTTCCAACGCAACTGGAATCGGTTCAATCGGAGTTCGGGAGCGAAAGTTATAGTCAAAACCGTGAGATTGCGCAGAGGGAGTCGACACAGAGGTTTCTGTGTCGAGAGACAGAAATCCTGTCGATCAAAACAGAGGTCCAAATTCCGAAAACTTGTGATCTGCATTCCTGTCGATCCACAGGCGCGCCGGAAAGACATATTTTTGCCCAATTTGGAGATTTTTCCTTCCCAAACCATTACCTTTTGAAGATTTGATTTCTCCCCCTATAAATAGGACTTTTTAGGCTCGAAAGTCTCTTTAGGTCTGAATTTCAGTTTTTACTTTTCTTTTCAGCATTAAACTCTTTATTTTTTTCCTGTACTCTTTATTTTATTGTCGCTTTTGATTCAAGACATTGAAGTTTAAGGTTCCTATTGCTTTAATGAATCAAGTAAGTTATTTTATGTTTATTTCAATATCTATTTCAATTATGTTAGGCTATAACCCTTAACAGGTTCTAGGGTTTTCTCCATCCTTTTTAGCATGCGTTAATTTGATTAATTCCAAACTCTAATTAACTTGGTTCAAATTCTATGTTTTTCACTCCAAAATCTATTTTCAATTGAATGATCGAGAGATGAAAGTTGGATTAGGTTTATAGTTATTAATTTGAGACCGAGAGGAGATAATTCATAATAGGAAAATAGAATTCTGATACAACTGTTTTCTGTCTCAAAAAGAAGAATTAGTTGTAGGGTTTTCAAATCTGTATTTTTATTGAGATTGACTAGTTTGTGTTCTTGAGACCGAGAGGTAAAATTCACTTTCTAGTAATCTAGTTTTTAATTGCCCAACACAGAAATTAATTCCAAAATATCAGATTTTCCACCTTAATGATTGTTTTTAGTTTGAATTGATTGTTTATGCATGTTGGATTGGATTGGTTGATTTCCCTAGAATCTGTGCTTTTTATTATTGAATTTTATTCCCAAGTTATTTTCTGTTTTTCAAAACAAAAACCCTATTCAAATTTGGATTTTCTCAAACAAAGAATAGATAAATTATGCCAGTACATGAGATTATTTCGTTGTACTATCCCTGTGGGTTCGACATACCTTTGGGTTTATAAATTTAATTGCATTGCTTTTTTATAATAAAACTGTAAATTTTTACAGCGATCACAGAGATAGTAGTTGAGCTTATTCATACTATCATCACCTCTGGTTGTGATAACGTGGCCAAGACTGCAAATCTTATAAGGGCCAAGAAGATAAGGAAGTTGATAGAGGCTAGAGAAGTTGAGAAGGAGAAGAAAAGGAAGGAAGATGAGCTAAAAAATAGAGAAGTAAGAGGAGGAGAAGAGGATGTCCTTGAAAATGATGCCATTTGTGCCAACTGTCATTATTACTGAGATTGACAAGAATACCAGTGTTGAAACTCAAATTCAATCTACCTCCAGTCCCTCACCGAATGTCATGCTCACTAAAATGCAAGCATATTTCCAAACTCTTCTCTAAGAAATCATGGCGAGGATTGATGAAAAAGACAAGAAAGAGGCTGAAACTTTTGATTTCATCTCCTCTATCAAAACTACAGTCTCAACCCTATTTGATGTTGCCAAAAAGGGGGAAGAGGAGCACAGAAAAGAGAAGGAGGAGAGGAAATTTAAGGAAGAAGAAGAAAGGAAGAGAAGGGAAGAAGAGAAGTTGAGGAGGGAGGCTGAAGAGCAAGAGATGCTCATGAGGGAAGAAGCTGAGGAGAAGAGGAGGGGAGCTGAGGAGGGAGGATCAATCCAAAATTAGTTTCTAATTTTCAGTTTCAAGTTTTTGATTGTACTTGTATTTTCCTTCATCTAATGAAAAACTAGAAACTGAATTGAAGACAATCACTCATTCTCTCTCTCTCTCTCTCTCTCTCTCTAATTCTTTTCAACCTGGCTTATAAACTCACATTTTCCAATGTGATCAGCAAACTTACTTATTTCGTTCTAGTCTAATTAATCGAGTACTAGCTCTCTAATTTGGGGAGAAGATCAAATAGAGTAGGTCGGATAAAGGACTCGTGTACTAAGTAGTGTTGATGTAAACGCAGTTCACCAAGTCTCCTTTAGCCTGGCTTTAGTTAAGTAGTTTTGACAACATCAAAAAGGGGGAAATCGCTAGAAACTGAGTTACAGTTTAATCCCTAAATGTAATCCTTGTATAGGATTAATCGAGTTGTAATAGTCTAGAAACTTATATGCTGATGATCGAGCGAGTGATTAGAAACTTAGTTTCTGATGATGAAATTCAAGGAGACAGAGTTCGAGATTCAAGAACCAAGTTTCTGAATTTAAAGAGAATATCCAAAAAACTTGAAGTGCTGAAGATAAAGGTTCCGTGCTTAAAACTTAGTAAGGCCAAAATCTCAGTTTCTGGAAACTGAGTTTTCACGAAGATAGATGGAAACTTAAACTAACTCAGGAGATGTTAGTTTTCAGTCTCTATATTCAGAAGCATGTGAAACATAAGGAGAAAACAAGGAATCTGAAGTCAGACTCAATATGTCTCAAAGTAATGTCAAAAACTCAGTACGAGGAAACTTAAACTTAGATTTCTTAGACTTAAACTTAGTCTAACAAAAGTAGGTAGAAAGTACACTGCATAAGGTGAAAAACAGACGATAGAGCAGAGCTGGAAGAATGGGTATGATTGGACAATCCAATCTTTGTCTCTAACGGCTGAAAGTCTGAGTCTAACGGACATAATTTCAAAATATCAATCGAGAACTTATAAATAGCTCAACACTTTGACAGAATTATCATCAAAAAACCTACAAAAAATTGAGCTGACACTCTGCCAAACTTTCTACTCAAAGCTATCTGAACTTCCATGTCCTCTGTGATGGGTTTTGTATACTGAAAGCATTTATTACAATGTGTATACAACGGTTTATTTCTCCTATCTGTTAACAATCGTACATGTATGAACAATGGTATCCTCTTGTCTCACCGATAGGGATGATTTTGCTGCGTGTAGTAGATCGCAGAAGACAGTATGATCACTTGACCTAGTGAGACATAAACCATAATCACAGCCGAGATAGCGTGTGAGGATACGTCTGTCCGGATGGCTGCGGCATTGTCGGAATAAGTAGCTTGTCTTGGTTACTTGACATGCTGGTACGCAGAGGTGGCGTATTGATGGACCGCAGTGAGATATATTCGTCTGTCTGACATCAGCGAATAAAAGATCTCGTCATATTGATTGAGTCCAAACCCTAACGAAGGTTCAGGGGTTTGCACGGGTTGACTGTTGCTTTGACTTGCCATGGTGGAGAGCCAACACAGCGCGCTCATATATCCGCATCTTGGGTAACAGCAGTTCGTGTAGTACTGCCTGAGACTGAACTTAGGTAACCATATCCGAGTAATAGGATGGGGACATTCCCTGAGGAGCTCAATAACATTCATCGTGCCAAAGTCCTGCAGGCTGATTAAGTTCAGGCACGAGTGATAAGGTTTGAGTGGTACTACTCAGGAATAATAAGATATTAATTAATTGTAGTGAGAGCTTGTCAGAGGCTCCGATTAATTAATGAATGTCCGATAATCTTAAATATGGGGATTCTCAATTAATGCAACCCGTTCTCACAACGTGGTAATAAAGGGGTAGGTCAGTATTAATTCTGTGGTGAAAAAGAATTAATATTAATTAATTAATTGTGTCCTGGGTTGTGGACATGGGAATTAATTAATTTATAGGCCCACTTTATTATTTGCATTAGGTCCCAGGTCTGGCCCAAATAAGTGTGCTGAATTGAGCCCAAAATGGCCCATTAGGGATAAAACCCTAGGTCTATAAATAGACAGCTCTCTCTCATAAGTTGTAATACAGTTGAAACACACTAAACCTAGAGAGAGAGGGAGGGAGGCACCGATTTTGGAGAAGAAAAGGAGGAGAATTTTTGAATTCTGGTCCTGCTCAAGCCACAGATCTACGGAGTCCTCACCAGTAGTAGATCTAAACAGTGCCGGGATACAGATCTGAAGATCTAATCAGGAGAACAGATTTCTTTTCTTCTTTTCTGATTTTCGAATTTAATCTTGAAATTAGATTGCTAATTTCTGTTTCCGCAGACAAATTCGAATCGAGTGGTTGATTCGAAGTTTGGATTTCAAACGCGAAAGATCGGTTCAGAGACTACGGAATAACGATAAACCCTAAATCCACAATCTTGTATTAAATTCATAGGAGAATGTTAGGGTTTTGTGAATTTGTATTATGAGCAATATCCATAGATCCGATCCGGTTCAGTTTGGTTTTGGTGATTCGGTTCACGTTAAAACCCTACAATTGGTATTAGAGCCAGGTTTCTGATTTATGGCTCTGTTCTTCATAATTAAATTCAAATTATGCATGTATGAATTTATTATTGTGGATGTTGGTTTTTGTTCCTCGTGGCAACCCGTTGATTCAGCCCGCGGTGGTTTATCCGTGTAGGGCTGAATTGTTTTTGTAAAATCATGAGAAAATCCATGATTAGTGTAGATTTGAAAATTGTAATAGAATAGTTTCTGTAATTTTCAAATTTATTTAATTGAACGGGTCGAGGACGAAGAACGAAGACGGAGCCGACGAAGGGCAGTGCACGGCGGCGGCAGGAGGCCGTGCGCGCGTGCACGGCGGATGACAACGGCAGCCGGCAGCGCGAGCAGCGTGCGCGGCGCGCGCGGGCAGAGGCCGGCAAAGTCGCGGGCGGCGCAGCGGCACGCGGCGGCGCGCGCGGAAACGAGCTGCGCACGGCGGTCGGCTGCAGGCGGCGGCGACGGTGGCTGTCGTCGGCGGCTGCTGTCCCTGCGGCGGTGGCTCGTGTTTTGATGGTTTGAGCAATCCTGTGTAAACCCTAGGGTTTGAATTAGGGTTAGGGCAAATCATCAGATCACAAAGGCCTAAATCTCAAAAGATTTGGTGGTTGAAGATTTGGAGGCCCTTGAAGATTTGGAAAGATTTGAAAAGATTTGGATTTATCCAAATTGATTCAAAATTCAAATTGTAATAGAATAGAATTTTATTTTCTATTTTTTTTGGGGCCACGAGGAATTTTTGTTTGTCTTAATTGTCCTCGTATGATATGTGATTTATTTATGTGCGCAAGTAAGCATGTGTAGATAATAGGAAAAGCATGATTTACTGCTTTTATTATTTACAGCTTTCCAAGCATGCTTATGTGATTAATTTCTTTTGTTGGATTATATTTTGGGAATTTTTGGGCTTGTTTAATTACATGCAAAAATTTGGGAAATATAATGACAAAAAGGAAATTATGTGTGCGCATAAAGAAACCTTTTAAAAGAAAAATACTAAGCGGATTTTTTAATTAAAATCAACAGACCTCCACAAAGCGGTCCTAGGCTGTAAGTGTATCTCTCGTTCTGGTAAACGTCTACGAGTGTAGCTTGCTAGTTCCCGGAGGTGCATGGGTACGGTTGTTGGGATTTCTAGACAAACAATTTAAATCATGTGAATAGTGGGAGGGTTTTGCGTAAACGTCTACGAGTGTAGCTTGAGTAGACCTCTTTCACAAGTATTCTAGGATTGATTTAAATTAAAGAAACAAAAGCTTTGAGGGTTGTGCGGTATGGTTACGTGCCATGCTAAACTGTCTCTTTTGGCTGGAGTTAAATTTGTGGTTAATCGCTTAGAAGCATCTTAGAATATAATGCATGAATCGCATCCCTGTTCTTGTAAGGATGGCTTGGTCTAAGGCTTTCACTAATTATTAATTTCTAGTGTCAAAAGCTTCCTGACATGGTAGTGAAATTAAATGAATTGGGGCTTAAAACCCGCAGTTCTAGTTGAGGGTGACATCGTAAACGTCTACGAGTGTAGCTTGCGGTGGGAACTCTTGGGCAATTAGTGGAAAACATTTGTAATTGATTTATTAAAAGGTTTTCAATGCATTTGTTTTCGAAGTTCAACATGTATGTTCTTATTTAAGATTCTTTATTGTTTCAGATATGTCTATGTCTACTGTCAATCATATACTTGCTCTCAATCCTCTTACTGGTCCGAACTTCCATGAGTGGAGATATTGCATTGAATATATTCTCCTGACTAAGCAACACATGTTTATTCTTACTATGATGCCACTTGAACCACGTTACCATAAAGTGTCTAGAAAAGAGAAGGAGTTCTATGATAGTTGGGTGGCTTCTGAGGATTTTACTTACAAGTTAATCTCAGATAACCTTTCTAGAGAACTCAGGCTCAAATACATGAGCTATTGTAGCTCTGTAGGAATCTGGATGGACATGGTGCGTAGATATGGTGAAGTGGAACGAACTGTCAACTGTGATCTGGTTAGAGACCTTGTCTGTAAGAGAATGGTTGATGGCAGTTCGGTGACACTGCATGTGATGATCATGGATAACACCATGAAACGATTCACACGTGGAGGTGGAAATATCAACGATCGGGCCAAGATCGATATTATCCTGAACTCATTGCCGATTTCTTTCTATGACTTTAAGAAGGATGTAGCTAAGAGAAGTGAGTACTCTTTCAAGGAGTTGCTTACTGATCTCATAGCAGGACAGTCCTTCGTGCCTTCATGGGAGTCTGAGTTATCAGATCTTGAGCACAGCCTGGGCACATTGAAAGATGTGGTTCATACTGTGTGCAAGAATATGATTGATCGCAGATCACGTGAGAGGAGGTCAAATAAAATGAAGAGGGTTGGTGTCACTTCAAGTGAGAAGGCATGCAGAAGCAAAGGTCAAGGTACGTCATTTACATTTGTAACGGAAACATGTTTAGCATCGGTTTCTACTCATTCGTGGGTAGTGGATACTGGAGCTACTGATCATGTTTGTTACATTTTGCAGGGGTTCACACCGAGGAGGGTGCTGAAGAATGACGAGGTTACTATCTCAATGGGGAACGCAACACAAGTGAGTGCAGCTGCCATTGGAGATTTCACCTTGTACTTTGACGATTCTGTTTTAACATTGAGAGATGTTTTGTATGTGCCGGATTTTCGGCGGAATCTTCTTTCAGTTTCCAAACTGTATGTTGATGGATATTCAGTTATTTTTGATAGTGATGTTTCTATCATTAGTAATAACGGTGTTATCTGTCGTGGAATGCTGAATAATTCTCTCTATGTTGTTAACTGTAATCATATGTCTTCCGCAAGCATTGCATGTAATTCATCCGTAATTGATAATTCTAGGAAGAGAAAACTCACTTCTTCTGATGAGGATCTTACATATCTCTGGCACTTGAGACTTGGTCACATCAGCTTGAAGCGGATTCAAAGACTTGCAGATGACGGTACATTGGACTTAGTCCGGGCTGTACCTTATCAAGTCTGTGAATCCTGCATCGAGGGCAAGATGTCTACTAGGCCTTTCAAGGCTAGTCAGTCTCGAGCAGAGGATGTGTTGGAGTTGATCCATTCTGACTTATGTGGACCGATGTCCACGCAGGCTCATGGAGGGTACGAGTACTTCGTCACTTTCATTGACGATTACTCAAGGTACGGATACGTTTACCTGCTTCGCTACAAGTCTGAATGCTTTGAGAAATTCAAAGAGTTTAAGGCTGAAGTAGAAAAGAAGGTCGGGAAAACTATCAAGTCACTGCGATCTGACCGCGGTGGCGAATACCTCGGTAATGAGTTCCTGCAATATTTGTCAGAAAATGGGATTACATCCCAATGGACTGCACCGGGTACTCCCCAGCAAAACGGTGTAGCTGAAAGAAGAAATAGGACTCTTCTAGAGATGGTAAGATCAATGATGAGTTATGCAAACTTACCAATTTCGTTTTGGGGTTACGCATTGGAGACAGCAGCTTACGTGCTTAATGTGGTTCCTTCTAACTCAGTTCTGTTGGAAATTATCCCTAAATTCTTCCTTAGGACTTATTTGTAAAAGGTTTTGTTGGATCAAACCTTATTTAATTTGGTCGATCATTTGCTGAAATCTAGAGAGTCTAATACAACTTGTAAAGTCCTGTATAAGTTATATATTGAGTTGTAATAGACTAGAATGCTATGAAGAATCCCTAGCAGACAACGAGCAGATGGAGTCAGCATCCAACTCACGAGATGCTAGAGAATCAAGCGAACAAGGATCGCCAGCATTTGGCTGAAAAAATTACTAGAATGCTAAGGAGTTAGCATTCGGATCTTTCAGCGAATCAATGAAGACTCACATATAACACAAGTCAAAGGATCTTAAGGAATATACCTTTAGCAAAGTTGAAGCCGGACTGCGACTCTAACAAAAAGGACGCACAAGGGATGAGACTTTCCCTAAGTAGTGTGGGAAGCACATCTCTACTCAGAAAAGCGTTCTATCAAGTAATCCATTCTTGGAGAAAGAAGCCGTTGTGTCTAACGGGTATGGAGATTCAAGTTTTGAATCTCCAACTATAAAAGGGCAGATTCAAGAACTGGATAGACAACTGCTTTTACAAATTTATAAGTGTTCTAATCACTTTACTCATTCACGAACGCTCAAGCTAAAGATTCCCTTGACAAAGTGATCCTTAAAAAGTAGTCAGTTGAGAGCCGTCTTAAAAGTCTATCTGAAGGCTCCCAACAACCTGTAGCGTCGCTCATTGAAGTACTGACACTTCATTGAAGATATTCTTGATTGCATTCAAGGATTTCTCAATCATTGGGATTCATTTCTTTCAGAAAAGAATCCAACAGTCACTCTTGGAAAGGTTGTGACTCTCACGGGCGTTAGCCGCACATTCATTAAGTTCAGAGGCAAACTATAAAAGCCTCACTAGCGAAGGACAAGTTTTACGAAGGTGTGCCCTTGACTTGGCCGGAGCTCTGCTCAGAGAAGTTCAGACTCACGGAGGATAGCTGTCAAGTAGCCAGGCCGAAAGTTCACTGCCTACTTAACTGGAAAGGCGATTCCTTGTAATCTGTATACTTTTCTAGTGAAATTCTTAGCGATTCGGCTAAGGAGTGGACGTAGATCTATTTGATCGAACCACTATAAATCGTGTGTTTGTTTACTGTTTTATTGATTATCTGTTCAAAGCTTGATTTAAAACCTAGCAACGGAGTTGCTAGAGTATATCTGTAAGCAAACTTAAGTAATAACTTGAGCTAAGAAACACTTTGTTGACAACATTAAGTGCAAGAGACTTTAATCTATTCCGCTGCATTTCGTGTTAAGTTTCTAACACGACGACTCTGATATTTCGGGACCAACAAGTGGTATCAGAGCGGAGGTTATAACAGACTCTCCGTTTCTGAGTCACCCGTGACCAGATCTATCTTTTTCCTTGCACTTTTGTACCTGTTTTTTATATACTCAGCTCAGGAAACCATTCAAGGAACATACAAAATGATGAACCACTCCCTTGGAGAATATGACAGAGAGAACTTCTCATCTTGGAAGAAGATGGCTCTCATACAACTTCAGAGCATACACCCCGAGATGGCAGACATACTGGTAAGAGGTCCCATTCAAATTATGAAAGCTAACACTTTTGTAGGACTGGGACGTGTTGATGATGCTGCTGGAGGAGAACCAAGACCTCCAAGACCTGAAATGGTTCATAAACCATTTGATGAATATACAAGTGAAGACAAAAAGAGAGCTCAACTGGAACACGTGGCAAAGAAACTCATTCTTGACTCACTTCCAAAGCTGATGAAAGACAAGGCACTTGACTTTGAAACTGCTAAGGAAATGTGGGACTACGTGTGCGAGTCTTCACAGGAGACGGACCAAATGAGACGTAATAAATTACAGGTAGCTGTAGACAAATACGAATCTTTCTCAATGTGTGCAGGAGAAACCATTCAAATCATGGAGGAACGCTTCAACACAATAATTGGAGAACTCAGGAGTCTCGGAAAGAAGTATGATAATGGAGAAATGAACAATAAAATCATCTCCAAACTATATCCGAGAGATGACTGGTTCGCGAAAGTAACAAGTTTGAGTGAAAAAGACCTCAACAACTTGAATACATCTGAGGTATTTGCTCAACTTAAAGCTCATGAATTTATCATAGAGCAGTCGAAGAAGAATGAAACGGCTGTAGCACAAGCCTCTTCAAAGTATGTTGGGAACGCTGAGGACTTGGCATACTTCGCTAAGAAGGACTATAATAAATTCAAGACAAAAATATCTTTCTATAAACCAGAAAGACCTACTCCAGCATCTCCCTCGAAAGAAGGAACCTCCAGTGCAGGTACACAAGCAGTTGATCTAAAGATCAATGAACTGGAAGAACAAATGAAGAAAATGCAGAGGATGCTAAATGAAGCAAAAGCTGAAAAGGAAGCAAAAGAAATTCCTTCATCAACGTCTAACCGCTCAACTGAGCGAAAAATTAGAAATTGCTTTGAATGTGGCTCTCCAGATCACTTAAAGCATGACTGCCCAAAGATCAGCAAAGAAGAACGAGATCGCCTGAAGCAACGATTCAAAAGACGCACTGCTAAAGCCGTAACCAAAGCACTGCTAACCAGGACAGAGATTGCTGATGAAGAAGAATTTTACTGCTCATCAGAAGAAGAAGATAGTGAAGAAGCCTTGTTCGTACTAATGGCAGACATCACTGAAGATCAATTTGCTGATGCGGACAACGATGCTGAGGAAACCAATGAATCAGCTCTCGCTGCTGAGGAAGCAGAGGTATTGTCCACTAATTCATCTAGTAATCAAATTATAGACAAATCGGAGGAATCACATTTTGATTCCGAAGAAGACTATTTAGTGCAGCTATAATTAGAATTTGCAAAAATGTATGAGATCAAAAATGAGATTGTGGGAGAAAATGCCTCATTAAAACTTCACATTACAAGTTTAACCGAGGAAGTCGAGAGGCTGAGGTTAGAACGTGAAGAATTTTTCAAATTAAAAGAAGATCTCTCACAGTTGTCAGAAAAATTTCAAACGTTAGAAAAGGAAAATCAAGCATTAAAAAACAAACCAAAAGAGGATTGTATTTGTATGTATGCATCCAGCAAGGCTGCTCTCAATGCCCTTGTAAATAGTCAAAGACATCACTCTGATAGGTCTGGACTTGGATGCGAATCATCAAAGAGAATGTCAAAATTCAATGGCAATTCTTCTAAAAGGAATCCAATTTTGTTTGTAACTGCTGGATATAGCTCTACTGAAAAAGGTAAAGGAGTAGTGTCTGCTGAAACTATGGTTGCTGAGCCATCAGCTAAACCAAAGAATAAACCTCAGCAGAATGTGCCCGTTGGAGCTCAGCAGAGGTCTATATCAAAAACAGCTAATAATTCATCTGCTAGATCTCAGCAGAGGATAGAGTCTGCTAGGCCTTTATCCAATGGACCTCAGCAGAGGATCCCAAGGACAAATGCTGGACGCAACTCTAAGCCTCAGCAGAAGAATCAAGTGATGAATAATAGGCAAGTATCTGATAGACTTCAGCAGAGGAATCCTAGAGCACACAATAAATCCTACTCTACCAACTCAAGGGGTACTGAGCGTTCTGATTTCAACGCAAGGATAGTACATCCTAAGTTTCATCAGAGAAGGCCTGCACAGTACAATGCTTTGAGACCCAACTACCCGCAGTATACGTCACATAGAAGAAATGTCTATACAAAGCCTGAGCCCATTACACATTCTATTTCAAGGGCAAGGACGGCTAAATATATTCATTCACCTAGAAATAGAAATTTTATGCCAAAGGTCAAGAAAGTGGTAAATAGTGAAACCAAGACAAAAGTCTTGAAAATCACCAAGATGTGGGTTCCGAAAGGAACTATGCTTCATGCTAATCCTGCAGGACCCGACACTAAACGGGTACTTAAATTCTCTTGATTCACTTGCAGGAACAGGACTCCATAGCTACGGAAACATGCATATCCAATGAGTGGGTCCTAGACAGCGGTTGCTCTGCTCATATGACCGGAAACAAAGAATTATTCTCAGACATAAGGAGAATATTCAACGGCCCAAAGGTCAAGTTCGGAGACAACAGTGAAGGAGAAGTTGTTGGACGAGGTTGCATTGAAAGGAATGGCTTAAGAATCGTCAACGTAGCACTCGTCTCCAACCTGAAGCATAATCTACTCAGCATTAGTCAACTATGTGAAAACGGGTATATTGTATCTTTTAAAAATACTGGTTGTGCTATTGCTGATGTTGTTTCAGGAGAAGTAAAACTACGAGGCATCCGCAAAGGTGGATTATATATAGTCGATTGGCAAAGCGGTCAACAACATTCCTGTTTTTTGGCTCTCAATAAGGAGGAGACAACATGGCTATGGCATAAGAGGTTCAATCATTTAAATTTCAAAACTATTAACCATCTTGCCAAAAATAAGCTTGTTATAGGTCTACCAAATGAGACCTTCCGCAAAGAAGGAGTATGAAATGAGATATTATTATTTCTTGGAATTCTTGAAGTTGCAGCCCACTACTTTCAGATGATCACATCTACTGACGAAAATGTGTCATATAATAGAAAAGGTTGCGGAGATTCAATACATCTTTTCATTCACCAACAAGATGTCATTACAAGAAACAAGGGAGAATTGAAGACAACACTTCATTCAAAAGTCTAGGAGGAAGAAGGCCTAAACGGAAAGAAATCAGCAGATACAAGATTCGTTGGCCCTTCGGCTATTTATGGAAAACTCTGCTCTAGTAACCAACTAAGTTGCATTCCGTTGAGTAGAGGCACGGCAGGATAATACTCGACGCAGTCTCGGACGCTGTCATAGATATAATTCGCCCAGTCTACATCGGCTCCATCATCGATAGCCATCATGATTTGCCAAGTCTCCTTTGAAAAGGAAGTGACATCACGGTCCTCCCCCATCAACATATTACTAGCCACTCGGAAGGGCACCCAATAAGGGAAGCGCAAATCGTATGCTGAGACGGACAAAGAGAATCCAGACGAAGGCATTCGTCTCCATCTCTGCCATGCGGACCATTCAGGAGAAATGTCCGTCACACAGTAGTTGAAGACAGACCCAGGTCCTCTGGGAAGACCGAATCGATGAGAGAAGACGTCCGGTGACCAGTAGATAAGATTGTCGAGGAAGAAACCATAAATGCCATCTTCCTCCACACTACAGCTCTCTATGAATTCTCGAAGAATGTCGCCTTGGAAACGCTTCGGAGTAGTAGTAACAAATTGGGCCAATCCACTACGACTCAACTTTGACATTACTATCTCTGCAACATCCGGATTGTTGTCATACAAAGAATGCAAACTAGCCTCATGAAGGATCTGGTTTCGGCGCAACTCAAGAGATTGACCTGGTGAATCCATCTCGTTTCTTGAAAATTTGTGTTTCAGAAAAGGGTTGTTGTATCAACGGGGATACATACAACAGGGTATTTATAAAGGAAAGATCTTAACTCATCTCGCCAGAATTGATCAGATTCAACCTACCAGAGCTATTATTAATCTGTCGCCCTACGAATAGACAGACGCCACGACAGATCGGTCAAAGTAATTCTTGGAAAACGCAATCGACATCATCGTTTAATCTGCTAGAGTTAAGGCATCTGCTAGCGAATGCAATTTCTGCTAGAGATGAAAGCTCTGCTAGAGTTAAGGCATCTGCTAGCGAATACAATTTCTGCTAGAGATGAAAGCTCTGCTAGAATTAAGGCATCTGCTGGTGATTGCAATCTCTGCTAGAAATGAAAAATTTGCTAGAGATAAAGCATCTGCTAGCAAATGAGATCCATGCTAGTGTTGAAGTCTCTGCTAGAGACAAGGCCTCTGCTAGCAAATAGGATCTCTGCTACTGAATTAAGGTCTATGCTACAAATTGGATTTTATGCTAGACTTAACATTTCTGCTAAGGGAAGGACATTCTGCTACCAACCATCGCTCTGCAAAGTTATTCAGCAATTGTTTAACAGGACAACTATCAAGAAGATGATTGATATTGAAATGCAGTTATATAAGTTTGTCAAGATTACAACTACACTATCTTATATACATCATCAAAAGCCAACTACAACAGGAGATTCAATCAGAGGGCGAGAAAGGTACAAAGGGATAAAAATCTATTCCTCAGAGATTCGAGGGCCCTAAAGTGAGATCGATGAATCTCTGTTCAAGCAGCCAACTCAGAGGCATCCCGTAAGGAAGGTGAAGTTGCGGGAACTGCTGAACACTTTGACGAACCCTCTGAAAGACAAATGACGCCCAATCTACCTCTGACCGGTCGTCAATCGCCATCATGGCTTTCCAAACTTCTCAGGAGAAAATCATGTCATCAGGATTCACTCCCACTACCATTCCACAAACAATCTCGAAGAGGACTTGGTAACGAGGGAGCAGTCCATATGCTGAAGGGGTAGGC
>JAPKLW010000135.1:205001-223873 GCA_026898455.1 Plectranthus barbatus | reverse complement strand
AATTCTATGTCGTGGAACATAGAGAGATTGATTCTGCTCCATATTTTCGTATTGATAGAAATTTGTGAGAAGAAGAGCAAGAGATACAAGAAGACATAGCAACTACATCGCAATGCTATGCTATTTATAGAGAAGGCATTGGTAACTGTTCGCTGCTGAAGTTGAAGAGTTGCTAAGAAGAGTGAGATAATTCTTTAATGCGAAGGTCAAATCGGAAGAGATTAAGATTTTGCATAAAAAGCGATGCCGAGATTATAATGATGAAACCATGCAATACGTGGTAGCATATGTTCACCTCTACCACAAACGGCTGTTGAAGTTTTCAAATCAGACGTGGGACATTTGCGTTTCGCTTTGGTACAACATTTAATGCATTCAGACGACGGCGACAAATGGGGCTGTGCCACGTCATCTACACTCGAGCACCGAGAGACGTGATTCTACTCACGATCTGACTCTCAACCCGAACCGTCGATTGAAATTAAAATAAACTCAATCTTCGCCGTTGATTTCTTCACATACTTCGATATCTTCTACATCTTCATAAGATTTCCTTCAGATATTCACTCACCCCCCACTTAAAAAAAAAACCTCAAATCTTCCGAAAACCCTACTCAACCATGGCCTCAAACCAAGATTCTCCCATCTCCTCACATCAAAATACAGATTCATCTGAGAATCCTGAGACTGTTAATCTCCAACCGGCATCATTTATCTACCCATCAACCACTAGCTCGCCCCTGTATGTTCGACATGCACCCGAGTTCACCGGCATTGAGAAAAAGGAGGACATTGATGAGTCCATCCCTTACTACACATTAGTAACCATGGCCAGACAGAAGAAGCTGTCCACGCATTCGGGAGAACGGCGAAGAGTTGCCCAGATTATGAAGGACAGGATTCTGTACATGCCGCTCGCCAACAAACAATTTCCTAAATAGATTTTGGATCTTCTTGATTCCGAACTGCTGGTAAAGTATCTCACTGCTGAACCTGATCGATTTCATCCGCATATGGTTTTTGAATTTTATGCTAGGGCTGTTATGAGTGATGATCAGAAATCATTCAAAACCTGTGTCTATGGAAATATCATAGAAGTGAGTGCTGATCTACTTGCTCGCACTTTTGGGCTTCGTAACTATGGAGCCAAAATCTCTCAGTATAAGATAACTGATACAGCCGAAATAGAAAGAAGGTGGAACCTTTGGAAGAAGCCAGGAGAGAAGAGGAAAATATTTAAGGCTAACACCTCAATCAACACCCTGACAGAGGAATACAAACTCCTCGCGGAGATTGTAATTAAGATGCTCCAGTGTGATGCAGGATCATACGCAGAGCTCTCTGCTAAGAAATATGCCGTGATGATGGATTTAAACGACAATGTTAAAGGCAATTGGGCCGAATTCATTTTTGAACGTTGGGCAGAACATGCCAAGAAGAATGCTCACATGGAAGTAGATGGAACATTCTCATCTAATGTAAACTTTGGGCTGAAGATTAGCAAACTGTTGGAGATTCTGTTTACTAACAAAGGAGTAGATCAAGGAGTTGAACTTCTCTCTACCGACTACATTCCGGTAACACGTCGCAAGCCCAAGCCAGTCAACGTCAGAAATCCTCGGAAGTTGAAAGGGAAGTCTAACGTAGACAAGAATAAGCCTACTTCTCCAGAGGAACCAGATGAAGCTAGTTTAGTAGAAGTCACACTCCAACACTCCATTCCTATTTCCGAAGAAGAATTAGAAGTGTTAAAGAAGAATGCAGAAACAGATCAATGCTTCAGAAATCTCGAGAAGATTGAGAAGTTAGGAAATCTCCCAGTTGATCAGATCAACGCCATCATTACTTCGAAGGAAGCAGAACAGCCACCAACTACTATTGGAACATTGGCAGTTCCAATTCAATCGCTAAAAAGAATTGCTACAGATCCTCCTGCAACTAAGGTAAAGAAAAAGACCAGAAGAAAGTTAGAACTTCTGACTGACAAGGAAGTAATGGAAAAAGCAAAAGCAGAACAGGCGAGTACTGCAGCTGCTGAAGGAATTAATACATCGGAATAGCATTCTATAGAAAATACTACTGACAACAGCAGTGATCCAGATTACGTTCCTTAGTCTCTCAGGACTGGAGAAGAGCATAGTCAGGAATCAAGACAAGCAAAAAGAAGGCGCATAGCCACTCTAAAAGATATCGAAAAGAAAAATTACCAGAAATTCATCACTAATTTGACATTCAAAAGAAGAGACAAGAA
Organism: Plectranthus barbatus; assembly: GCA_026898455.1. Lineage (NCBI taxonomy): Eukaryota > Viridiplantae > Streptophyta > Magnoliopsida > Lamiales > Lamiaceae > Plectranthus > Plectranthus barbatus. Next base: position 221,622 of record JAPKLW010000135.1, on the reverse strand, counting down.
CTTCGAACGTATCAAATCAGCTGCTGAAGAGTTCAGGGCACAAAAGAAAGCTGCTGAAAAAGCTAACAAAGAAGGCAATGCTAGCGAAGGAGTGAGTATTAACTCAGTTGATGAAGCTTCAGCAGAAAATATACATCATCCATTGGAAGAAAGCCATGATGCTGGAGAAAGTCTAATTCCAGCAGAAAATGAAGAGATAGCAGATACAACAACAGATGCTATCATAGGGGATACCACAGGAGATTCGTATGCTGATCCACCTCATCTAGCAGAAGACGCTGTGAAGAAAGGCAAAGGAAAGGCTGACATGGCAGAAGATTCAATTCCACATCTATCACCTGATCAGCAGATCCATATTGAAGAAGAGGAACTATCCGATACCGAATTCTAAAAAAGGCTAGCATCTGGAGCCTTCAGTGAAACTCACTTCCCCAAGAAAAAGTTTCGCAGAAGAAATGCGGGTGAATCCAGTGAGATTCGAGATGAAGTGTTAACAGGAGTGCCGATACAGACACACCGTGAGGAACATCCGAAGGAAACACTCCTCGGTCATCAATCTGCTAAAGATCAACCAGGCGATGAAACACATCAACCAGATGAAGCTGACTCTCACCTCTCGGAACCTGGATCCTCTTGCATCTCTGAATCTGATTCCGATGAAGAAGCTGAAGAAATCTACAATGCAAAGCTCTTGAGGAAAGAAACCACAGACTCAGAGGCTACTCTTCGTATACCCCTCCATGGGCTGCCAGGACGTCGCTATGGACTCCAAAGAATCAGTCAATGGTGTACACCTGTTCATCCCGAAGATGTACCTAACTCTGATCTAGGACCTATGGCTGAAGAAATAGAAAAATTCGTTGATTCTGAAACGGATAGAGCCATAGCAGATCTATTCCACAGTGAGTTGGATGAGTCAATATCGGAAGGATGCCTATTAGCAGAAGAGTTCCGTCGATGGAAGAAGTTTGATTATATTATGTATCAACTCTGCTTCGAAGAGTGGATGATATGTATCGCAGCTAAAGGATTAAACTTCTGGAGATGTGAAGAACGTTGGTGTTTTGATTGGATTGATCAAGTTCCAGGGATGAAACAATTCTCGGACAAACAAGTGATGTGCAGACTGCAAGCCATCCGAGAACATCGTTTCCACTCAAAAACTGCTGGATTACCCAAGTCCACCTTCGTACCTGATGGATACTCTGATGCTAGAGTCGAATTGTCCAAACGACAGGCAAAAGATGTTGTTGCTTATGAGAAACGACAATTGGAATATGAATCACAACAAGAGGAGCGTCGGCAAGCTCGACGAAAGGCACGAGCCACTGAACGTGCTGCTCCGAGACTCGAGTATCCGGATAAGATGTTAGTTCAGCTTCTAGACATTGATATTTAGCACATCATAGAGATTGATATTCAGAACATCATTGAAGAGGCTCAGAGAGCTGAGGCTCAGTTTATTCATGAGGTCGCACAAGTTGTAGAGGCAGCTCATCGGATATTGCTCGAGGAATTACGCTATCAAGAGTATCTTGCTGCGAATATCAGTCATGAACAATCATCAAACATTCCAACGAGTCAGGAACTCGTCATGACAACTTCCTTCAATGCCTCTCCCATAACATCTGTGAAGATACCCCTTCCATTGACCACCGATATAGCTGAAGCCTTCCACTCTTATTTGCAACAAGCCGTTGATGAAAGAATAGAAGCAGCAACCAACCATCTGAGAAGAGAGGTTGATGAGATACGGAGTGATGTATCTCATGTACGAACAGAGGTCGGTGAAAACAAGTTAGCTATTTCTGAGAACAGGGCAGGTCTTGAAGTTGTTCGAAAAGACATAGAAGACACCAGGACTCACGCCGAAGCAACGGTTGTGGCCTATGGTACAAATCTTTTGGCTGCAATCAAAGAGGGGGAAGAAAGAAGAAAAGCTGACCGTGAAAGAAGAAAGAAAAACAAAGAGGAAGCAGCAACAAGGGAACAGGAAATGAAGAGGAAAGAAGAAAAAGCAAAGGAAGAATTGAAACAAAAGGAACTAGAAGCTAGACTTGAGCTACAAAGAAAGGAACATGAAGCCAAGATAGAACTGCAGAAAATTGAACATGAACTTCAATTGCAAAAGATCGCAATGGAACAAGAGAAACTGGCCAAAGAATTGGAGCGTGAGGTTGCTGAAAGAGAAACAGGAGCAACTCTTATGGAAAACTTCATGAAGTTTACTATGGAGAAGTTTGCGGACATTCAGAAGATCAAATCAGCAGACAATGAAAAAGAAAAGCCAGCGCCCGACTCATGAACGACAAGGTCAATTTCTTTTATTTTCTGAATCCAATTTGTACTTAAATTTACAATAACATATATAAAATTGGATCAGATTTTGACAAAATCTTTTTGTCCACTTCTGAATTTTACTGGTGTGCTATAGTTGATTTACACTCCTAGTGTACTCAACAAATTTGCATGTGGACATGACGATTATATGTTTGATTGATAAATATGAATGCTTGCTGATTTAAATGAGTGCTAGAAATTCTAGCATATTGCTTTGTTGCAAACATTTGTTCATATTAATCGAGAAATAATCCCAGCACTCGTTGAGGGGGAATTTGACTATAAATAATTTCTGTTGCTAGAACCTAGTTGGAAAAACTCTGTGATAGAATAGCATCGAATTGTAAAACACATAAATTCTTCCACTTATGGTCAGCAAATGATAGTAAGCTTTGATCGCACCAAAAAGGGGGAAATTGTTGGGAATTATCCCTAAATTCTTCCTTAGGACTTATTTGTAAAAGGTTTTGTTGGATCAAACCTTATTTAATTTGGTCGATCATTTGCTGAAATCTAGAGAGTCTAATACAACTTGTAAAGTCCTGTATAAGTTATATATCGAGTTGTAATAGACTAGAATGCTATGAAGAATCCCTAGCAGACAACGAGCAGATGGAGTCAGCATCCAACTCACGAGATGCTAGAGAATCAAGCGAACAAGGATTGCCAGCATTTGGCTGAAAAGATTACTAGAATGCTAAGGAGTTAGCATTCGAATCTTTCAGCGAATCAATGAAGACTCACATATAACACAAGTCAAAGGATCTCAAGGAATATACCTTTAGCAAAGTTGAAGCCGGACTGCGACTCTGACAAAAAGGATGCACAAGGGACGAGACTTTCCCTAAGTAGTGTGGGAAGCACATCTCTACTCAGAAAGGCGTTCTATCAAGTAATCCATTCTTGGAGAAAGAAGCCGTTCTGTCTAACGGGTATGGAGATTCAAGTTTTGAATCTCCAACTATAAAAGGGCAGATTCAAGAACTGGATAGACAACTGCTTTTACAAATTTATAAGTGTTCTAATCACTTTACTCATTCACGAACGCTCAAGCTAAAGATTCCCTTGACAAAGTGATCCTTAAAAAGTAGTCGGTTGAGAGCCGTCTTAAAAGTCTATCTGAAGGCTCCCAACAACCTGTAGTGTCGCTCATTGAAGTACTGACACTTCATTGAAGATATTCTTGATTGCATTCAAGGATTTCTCAATCATTGGGATTCATTTCTTTCAGAAAAGAATCCAACAGTCACTCTTGGAAAGGTTGTGACTCTCACGGGCGTTAGCCGCACATTCATTAAGTTCAGAGGCAAACTATAAAAGCCTCACTAGCGAAGGATAAGTTTTACGAAGGTGTGCCCTTGACTTGGCCGGAGCTCTGCTCAGAGAAGTTCAGACTCACGGAGGATAGCTGTCAAATAGCCAGGCCGAAAGTTCACTGCCTACTTAACTGGAAAGGCGATTCCTTGTAATCTGTATACTTTTCTAGTGAAATTCTTAGCGATTCGGCTAAGGAGTGGACGTAGATCTATTTGATCGAACCACTATAAATCGTGTGTTTGTTTACTGTTTTATTGATTATCTGTTCAAAGCTTGATTTAAAACCTAGCAACGGAGTTGCTAGAGTATATCTGTAAGCAAACTTAAGTAATAACTTGAGCTAAGAAACACTTTGTTGACAACATTAAGTGCAAGAGACTTTAATCTATTCCGCTGCATTTCGTGTTAAGTTTCTAACACGACGACTCTGATATTTTGGGACCAACAAGTTCCTAAGACGCCTTCTGAGCTCTTCCTTGATCGCAAACCTAGTTTGTGCAAGTTTAGAGTATGGGGCTGTCCGGCACACGTACTGTCGAAGGAACCTGATAAATTAGAAAGCAGGTCAAAAGTAATGTTGTTCATAGGGTATCCCAGGCAAACGAAAGGTGGTTACTTTTACTGTCCTGAGAGTCAAAGAGTCGTTGTTAGCACCAACGCTAGATTCTTGGAGGACGAGTATGTGAGTAATCACAAGTCAAGGAGTGATATCGTTCTTCAAGAAATTAAGAACGAGAATGCAATTCCAAGGGAAGGGGAACGTGTAGATGTGGGTGCACCTGTGAGAGGTACAACACCACAGACACGTTCTTCAGTGCAAGGTGCAGGACCACAAGTAACTGCACCTACTACTGACACGGCACCGATGCCTCGTCACATTGGGAGAGTTATTTTCCAACCGGAAAGGTACATGTTTGTGGGTGAGTCTTCGGACTTGAACCCAGAAAACGGACATGAGGACTCTGACCCATTGACTTACGAAGAGGCAGTGCAGGACAAGGATGTTGCCAAATGGCAAGTCGCCATGGATTCTGAAATAGAATCCATAACCGCTATGGATGTATACCAGAAAATTGATTTGCCGGATGGCTTTAGGGCCATAGGGTGCAAATGGGTATACAAACGAAAGAAAGGGGCGGATGGAAAGATTACGGCTTTCAAGGCTAGGCTGGTGGCAAAGGGTTATAGTCAGAGAGAGGGCATTGACTATGACGAAACCTTTTCACCCGTAGCCATGCTCAAGTCCATCCGGATACTCCTTACCATAGCTGCATATGGACCTCGAAATCTGGCAGATGGATGTCAAAACCGCTTTCCTAAATGGTTACCTTGAAGAAGGTAGGGACATCTATATGCAGCAACCCGAGGGTTACATAAGCAAGGGCGAAGAACATCTTGTCTGGAAGCTTAGGAAGTCCTTGTATGGACTTAAGCAAGCTTCAAGGTCGTGGAACTTGCGTTTCAATGATGTGATTAAATCCTATGGATTTGCACAGTTGGAAAACGAAAGTTGTGTTTACCGACTTTGTGTCAGTGGGAGCGTGGTCTTCCTTGCACTATACGTTGATGACATACTCCTATTTGGAAACAACGAGGGAGTGATGTCCGAAATCAAGGTTTGGTTATCCGAACAGTTCCAAATGAAGGATCTGGGTGAAGCTGGCTACATTCTTGGGATTAAGGTCTCACGAGACCGTAAAAGAAGAATGTTGAGCTTATCCCAGGCGTCCTATGTTAATACTGTGATAGCCCGGTTCAGCATGCAACTCGCCAAGAAAGGTTTGCTACCTTTCCGACATGACGTTCGTCTTTCTAGTGGGCAGTGTCCTCAGACACAGCGGGAGAAAGACGAGATAAGTCTTGTACCATATGCTTCGGTTGTAGGTAGCCTTATGTATGCGATGCTGTGTACCAGGCCAGATATCTGTTATGCCGTGGGCATGGTAGCAAGATATCAGTCTAACCCTGGACAGGCGCACTGGACTGCTGTGAAGCATATCCTCAAGTATTTGAAAAGAACTAGGAATTTCTGCCTAGTTTATCAAAGTGAGGATCTGTGCCCAGTGGGTTATACGGATTCGGATTTCCAAGGGGACCAGGATGAGAAGAAATCGACCTCAGTTTATGTGTTTACCCTGGGAGGTGGAGTTGTATCTTTGAGGAGCTCAAAGCAGAAATGCATTGCTGACTCCACCATGGAGGCGGAATATATCGCCGCCTCTGACGCCTCGAAAGAGGGGGTGTGGCTCCGGAACTACCTTTTAGAGTTGGGCGTGATCCCGATTTTGCCGAGGAGCATCACAATTTATTGTGATAACTCTGGTGCAGTTGCAAACTCAAAGGAACCGTGGTCTCACAGGGCAAGCAAACACATAGAGAGAAAGTACCATATCATACGAGAAATCGTATCGAGGGCGATGTGCTGATTAAGAAGATTGACACTGCTGACAATCTTGTTGATCCGTTTACAAAGAGCTTGCCGCAGAAGGTTTACGAAAGACATATTCATGAGCTGGGTCTGAGGTGGATGCCGACCACTGATAGTGGTTAGAGACAGCAGACTAGATAGACAAACTGTATACTCTGTAATAGCTTAGTTATGCTTTGAGTATAAGTGGGAGATTGATGGGTTTTGTATACTGAAAGCATTTATTACAATGTGTATACAACGGTTTATTTCTCCTATCTGTTAACAATCGTACATGTATGAACAATGGTATCCTCTTGTCTCACCGATAGGGATGATTTTGCTGCGTGTAGTAGATCGCAGAAGACAGTATGATCACTTGACCTAGTGAGACATAAACCATAATCACAGCCGAGACAGCGTGTGAGGATACATTTGTCCGGATGGCTGCGGCATTGTCGGAATAAGTAGCTTGTCTTGGTTACTTGACATGCTGGTACGCAGAGGTGGCGTATTGATGGACCGCAGTGAGATATATTCGTCTGTCTGACATCAGCGAATAAAAGATCTCGTTATATGGATTGAGTCCAAACCCTAACGAAGGTTCAGGGGTTTGCACGGGTTGACTGTTGCTTTGACTTGCCATGGTGGAGAGCCAACACAGCGCGCTCGTATATCCGCATCTTGGGCAACAGCATTTCGTGTAGTACTGCCTGAGACTGAACTTAGGTAACCATATCCGAGTAATAGGATGGGGGCATTCCCTGAGGAGCTCAATAACATTCATCGTGCCAAAGTCCTGCAGGCTGATTAAGTTCAGGCACGAGTGATAAGGTTTGAGTGGTACTACTCAGGAATAATAAGATATTAATTAATTGTAGTGAGAGTTTGTCAGAGGCTCTGATTAATTAATGAATGTCCGGTAACCTTAAATATGGGGATTCTCAATTAATGCAACCCGTTCTCACAACGTGGTAATAAAGGGGTATGTCAGTATTAATTCTGTGGTGAAAAAGAATTAATATTAATTAATTAATTGTGTACTGGGTTGTGGACATGGGAATTAATTAATTTATAGGCCCACTTTATTATTTGCATTAGGTCCCAGGTCTGGCCCAAATAAGTGTGCTGAATTGAGCCCAAAATGGCCCATTAGGGATAAAATCCTAGGTCTATAAATAGACAACTCTCTCTCATAAGTTGTAATACAGTTGAAACACACTAAACCTAGAGAGAGAGAGAGGGAGGCGCCGATTTTGGAGAAGAAAAGGAGGAGAATTTTCGAATTCTGGTCCTGCTCAAGCCACAGATCTACGGAGTCCTCACCAGTAGTAGATCTGAACAGCGCCGGGATACAGATCTGAAGATCTAATCTGGAGAACAAATTTCTTTTCTTCTTTTCTGATTTTCGAATTTAATCTTGAAATTAGATTGCTAATTTCTGTTTCCGCAGACAAATTTGAATCGCGTGGTTGAATCGAATTTTGGATTTCAAACGCGAAAGATTGGTTCAGAGACTACGGAATAACGGTAAAACCTAAATCCACAATCTTGTATTAAATTCATAGGAGCATGCTAGGGTTTTGTGAATTTGTATTATGAGCAATATCCATAGATCCGATCTGGTTCAGTTTGGTTTTGGTGATTTGGTTCACGTTAAAACCCTACACTCTGTACGCGAGACTTAAGTTTCTAACTTAAGTTATTCTCTCTGTGCATCTGTCTAAGTGCACGAGGCTGAAGCTCTAAGATGAAACTATTTCTTGGTGAATATTACTTTTCAAGTAATATTCATAATAGTCAGCTTCCTACTCTGAGAATCCGATTATCATGGGCATAGCCAACAAACCTGAGTTCTGGGAAGAATAAGAAAACATCCAACTATCCAGTTTGAAGGCTAGGGGTGCATCCTCACTTCAACCTAAAGAAGGAGTAGGCTTACAAGGAGTTTCTGGGCGAGTGACGTAAGTAGACCGAAGGATGGAAATTCTCGATGGGCTGACCATAGATCGTGATAAGGCTTGTAACTCTGAAACTTAGTGGATTTCCGATTAAGTTTGGAAGAGTGGACGTAGGACTTTGATTCTGAACCACTATAATATCCTGTGTCATTTACAACTTTCTTTAAGTTTATGCACTTAGTTTATTTTCTTATTTGAAACCTTCAATACTTGGCTAAGTATTGAAGTGTATATTCGGAAACTTGAACTTAAAACTTACTGAGCTAAACTGAATTTTAACAAAACTGAAAACTGAATCGAAGTCAGTTTTCAGTGCAAGTGTAAGATTGTTTTAACTTCCACTACATATATTATTTCTCTGATTTTGGGACCAATAACTGCTTTTTTTTTTTTACAGTGGTAGGTAGACCCGCAACTTTAGTAAGAACGATTTTGTGCCAGTATGAGGAATTCTCTGCTGGTTGGTTTTTGAAACAAACAAACATTAAGAATTTTGATAAACACTCATTTTGTGCATTTACTGCTGTAAATCTGCTAACTATTTGCCTTGGATTAGATCGTTCAGTGATATTTATGTGTCTTATTCATATTCTTTTAGGAAATATTACTTTTGGTTTGGTTTTCGGTTGTTTATGCTGGTTTCACGCAAAATTGAGCCATTTACAGGATATGACTGAGTATCATGGAGCCAATCAATGTTCGTTTGCATCAGAAAGAGGAAGAAGTGAGTTAAGACCAAAGAAAAACCACTGTTTGGAAACTCGTACCAAAAGTAGTTGATGTTCAAAGAAGCAGTCATGAATTCTTCCACACATATAATTCGAGCTAATGAAGCATGTCAATAGATAGATCTTTGAGTTAGCTTTCTAATGCAACTAGAATCGGGTCAATCGGAGTTCAGGAGCGAAAGTTATAGCCAAAACCGTGAGACTGTGTAGAAGGGGCGAGAAAAACCGCAATTTCCGTTCATGACAAGAACAGTGACCCAGAATACAAAAACGGTGGTTGCCATTTTTGCTATAGGTCACCATTTTCTTTTTTTATCCCTTTTTTTCCTTCGGCTTAGAAATGGCGACCCAAGCACAAAAATGGCGGTCGCCATTCGTGTTTTACGGGTCACTGAATGGGTAAAAAAGGTCAAAAATTGATGTAAATTTCATATCTTTTTAGCTTTGTACAAGATATATATAAATAGAGGGTTCCAAGGAGTCAAAACAATCTTTGGTCATTATTTTCAGAGTTTGAGAGTTGGGAAAAGCTGGGAACGAAGCAGAATTCATAAGTACGAAGATTGAAGACTCAAGATCGAAGACCACGATTTTTGGTTTCATGTTTTCTATTTCTTTGTATCTTTTCTCTTTTCCATTGATGGAATTTAGGATGTCTGGCTAAATCCATATTGGATTCTAGGGTTTTGAACATATGTTGAATTTTATGCAATCGTTTATTTAGTTTTATTTTCCTTTTCCATTCGCATTTTAATTATCCTGAGTTTTAATTAATTGCTTGATATTGGCCATTGATGGCGATTTGATTGATATTTCTTGAATTGAGAGGTCTAGGTTTACCAATAAGTTGCAGGATAATTTGATTTGATAAACTGAATATCCGAGAGGAATTTGAATTATTGAAGGGATTTAAAATCTGAGATTTTTAATCAAGAGTAGAATTCCTTCTGCGCATCCGAGAGGAGTTATTAGGATTTTTATTTCCATGTTATGGTTTATAGTTCGAGAGAATCGCCTGATAACATATTCGTGATTAACTCATGCGTTTGGAAATTAAATTGAAATCGGATAGAATAAATGTTATGCATAATTATTCATTATAGTGGATAACCCTGGAATCCTGTTTTCTCTATATTTTCCTAATAATTAGTTATTTCCTTTTTAATTATTTCCTTTTCAAAATTGCCTAGATTAATAAATCAATTCCTTTTTATCAAAGTTTCTAGATAGTAGTAAAGTATTTGTGATTTAGTGCTTAATTATATTTCGAGCCTGCAATCCTTGAGATCGATAAATTATTACTTGCCCTCTGCAGTGGTTTGTACACTTGCAGAATAGCGTGTTGCAAAACACGCTATCAGATTTCTGCAGACTTTAAGTTCTCCTTACATAAAATTTGGGCTTCAAAAAGCATAAGCTTATTTTGGCTCTGCTTGTCTCTATTTGCAAGTTCATGAATCGCTCTTACTAGTGACACTTTGTTGGTGAGCACCTTGCTGGTGAACATCAACTGGTGTTGGCGTGTCATTCAGCAACCTTCAAATGAACTCTCCCAAGCTAGTAGTAAGTTTCAACGTTTGTTGATGATTGCTAGTTTCTTGAACATCCAGTTGGTAACCAGTTTCCTTCCAAAACTTGCTCTCAATCAACTCCGATTTACAACTCGATAATTTCTAAATAGGACATCACAAGTACAGACTAATCTATGCTAGAGACTCGCTAGCTGGTGATATTTGACACATCCAAACAACAAATGAGGTGGAAATTACAACATATATAATTCCTAACAATACTAATTTTAGCTAATAAATTTGCTTAAAAACTCAGTAATCTAATACATAAAACTCAAATTTGATTCATTTAACGAAATTTTTTGAAAATGATATTTTCTCATTATTATTCATTTGTGATATTCATATTTTGATTGTAAAAATATCATCCATATTACTAAAAATATTGTCTATTAATAAATTTTATATCACATGAGTGTATGAGATCGAAAATATTGTTTCTGCCACTTTTAAAGAAATGCATATAATTGAAAAGAATAAGGGCTCAATCTCATACAATTGAAATTTCAACATAGCAAGAGAAATAAAAATAAAAAGGGAAAACCAAAATTATGATATATACCATATCAGATTTTTTATTTTAATAATAAAAAGTCAATCGTGATCATCATGTATCATACAAATTGTCATAATAATTTTTGATTATTCAACAGTAATAATTTGTTAATTAAAAAAAAACAAAGCTAAATAATAAAACGTTAGGTATAAACTTTTAATTAAGAATAATTAACTTAAATTAGTAATTTCAAAATTAAACAAATCAATAAATTTTAAAAATAAATTAAAGTAAAAATGGGTACGATATTGGATCATGTAATGGTATTTATTGCGACGCTTTAAGCATCCAGCAAGAAAAGGAAAGACAGCTCAATAAATTTAAAAATATTCCCAACCATAAATAAAATAATTGATGATGTACAAAAAATTTGAAAGTTGGCCAATTCAACCGCGCAAAACCAAAACAAAACTTACAAAACCAGATCGGATTCATATACACATAATTCTTTAAAAGACTGAATATGGTTTAGAATTTAATGAATTGGATTATTGAAGAATTAATATGAAGAAAACTCGATGTACAATTTTCAAAGAAAACAAAAACAATATCAAAAAGATTTTTTTTAGAGGCAAAATTGATAAACAGATTTGATAGAATTCATTTCAAAACCTAATTTAAAAGGAGTAAACAAGTTCAGCATACTAATAAATTGATGTGTGATAATGTTCTAATATCTTTCAGGCTTTCAATATAGTGATTAAGGTTAATTGAGTTATTTTGATATCAAGATAAATGACCTTTATAGAACACATCCCAGAAGAGAATGCACAATCACAATTTATATATAAGTTCACCTTAGTAACAATTAATATAAAACTATATTCTAACAAAAACAAAAAGAACTTAGAACTGCACAAATAGGAGATAATATCGAGTTTTTGGCATTTTCCATTAATATTTCATCAGCATAAAATGCAGTAGTTTTTTTCGCATGAATTTGTCCAAATGCGAGAGAAAATTGATAATAATAGAAACAAAAAAAAAGACATCAAAATATCAGCCACCATTCTTCTCCTTCACTCACTCTCTTCAAGAATTCCAGATACTTCTTGAACACACAGAACTCCGAGAAACCAAAAATTCAGACTTCAAATTGCCCTCCATCGCTCTCGTGTTTGGTGGGGAGTTCGGCGCAATGTCGCCATGAGAAAGGCCAAAAACCCCTCCTCCTCGTCCACCACTACAACTGGCGGCGGCGGAGGGGCAGCGGCGGGTATGCGGGTGATAGTGCCCTTACAAGGGGTGGTGCAAGGCCGCGGCGGCCTTTTCTTGGGTTCGGTTATCCCCTGCGCTCTCTTCTACTTTCTCCAGCTCTACCAAAAGAGCCGCGGCCGAGGAGGTGACGGCCGTTCTCCGCCGCCGGAGATTGAATCCCCTTCGCCGGATAATGCTTCTCAGCCATCTGGGCTGACGAGGGTGCATTCAAGGCTGCTGCTTTCGCCTCGGGGTCCCCCCGCCGTCTCGTCTAGAGCTAGTTCTATCGTTCGACAGAGTGAGGGGGCTGTCAATGAGGGGCTGAAGGGAGCGGAGGAAGACATTTTTGATGAGTTGGAGAATCCAGATGGTGTCATTGACCTTCGTTCCTCTGAATCCACGGTGGGTGTTTTACAACTATGAAATCCTACTTTTATTATTATTATTATTTTTTATAATTATGAAAAATACAATCCAACTCTATTGTTTTGCATGTTTTTTGTACGTTGAATGCTCTGTATCGTTTCTTCTGTGAATCGCTAGTTAAGTTTTGATGTGGTTATTACATCTATGTGTATACATGTTTTATCTCCTCTCATGCATTGCTGTTTGAGCCTCTTAACAATGTTAAACCGCTTGTTGTTTCCAATCATTGCCTTGATTGATGGATTTTAGTTCTTTTGAGTAAGGAACCATCGAGCTTCGTACTGTATGGAGTTGAAACCATAGTCTAATTGAAACTTCATCACTGATCCATACTATTTGAAGCATTGAAACTTGAAATATGTGGCTTCCTATGGTTGTTTTGTGTTCTAAAATGCATTCCAGAAATATGAATGTGTTGGAGATTATACATATGCATCCATGAGCTCTGTGAATGCTTTGCATAAATATTACCATAAGTTTAACATTATTGTGATTCTTACATTCATCATTTTGGAGTCAGATTTATTGACATAAAAGTGATCAAATTTTCATTTTGTTCTTGTATAGCTATTGTGGGACGTGGTCCAAGGGTGGCTTGCAGATCATATGACACAGTCAATAATTGGCAAGGAATTAAGCATCAGTGGGATAACAGCATACCAACCATTTGATGGTTTAAAGGCACTGAAAGTAGTACGTATTTTTTGTTCTCTACTTCGGGATTTTGTTCATTTGTGGTTGCGATGACTGAATAATAATGCGAATTGTCTTACTTTCGGGAATTGGAACACTTTTTATCTTCCGGAACCATACATAATATCTAAGTGCCACTTTTACTTTTGCCTCATTGTGGCTAATTATCAGTGAATGATTTTGACATTCTACAGCTAAACGCATGAAACATTAGTTTTCATTTCTCTTTGTGCTTGATTAAATACCATTTTCAACATAATGTAGATTGATTCGGGTTAGATTCCATATCTGTTTAACATTTTACAATGCAGAAAATCTTTTAATTCCATGAATGACAGTTGTGTAACCATCCTTTGGCTTTGATTCATCAAGATTGCATGTGATTCTCCTTATAAAATCAAATTTATATCTGACCTGTGAATATGGCTTTCTTATATTTTGCACTCTATGTAAGTTATTCTGCAGTTGCAACTCAGTGATCTTTTAGAAAAAGGGCTTAAATTATGAAGTCATCATAGAAAAGTTATGTATGATTGTTTTTTCTTGAGGATGGTTGGGGAATAGTGTATCACAGTGATCATTTTGTTAATTATTTTCACACTTTTTTAGTTAATTATCATGAACATGCTTCTTTTTTACTCCTTTAAACTTCATAAACGTTTTACTAACTATTCAAAGTGAAGGCTGTGGCAGGGTTCATGTCCGGAGTCGTGGGCAGACCAATATTTTCTAACCCTGCACAATTAGTACTCACAGCTGGTGCAGCCCCTGCAATGGAGATCCTCATCTTCTCCCTTGCTGATCCAGGAAATGCATTTCTTGTGCCATCACCATACTCTCCACAGTAAGTGCTGCTTCGTGTTATGAATGTATCGTTGGATATTCTTTCGTACATCAGTGACAGTAAAGTGAGCCGAATATGTATGCAGCCTTGATGAGGATATCAAATGGCGTACTGGGGTGGAGATCATACCAGTTCCTTGCCGCAGTGCAGACAGCTTCAGTTTAAGTATCACGGCTCTTGACCGAGCATATAACCAAGCCAAGAACCGTGGTGTTAGAGTTCGTGGGATAGTATTATCCAACCCAACCAATCCCGTTGGTGTTGTATACAACCGCGAAACACTCTACAGCCTTCTGGACTTTGCTACAGAAAAGAGTATTCATATCATTTCCAATGAACTATTAGTTGGATCCACTCATGGAAGTGAAGAGTTTGTAAGCATGGCAGAGATCATTGACACTGAAGATTATGACAGAAACCGAGTCCACATTATATATGGTCTGTCCGAGGATATTTCTCTTGCAGGGTTCAGAGTCGGGGTCATCTATACTTCCAACGAGATCCTTCTGTCTGCTGCTAAGAAACTTGCAAGATTTTCATCTGTCTCAGTCCCTACACAGCATCTACTGATATCTATGCTCTCGGATTCGAAATTTATTCAACAAATCATCCCGTTGAGTAAGGAAAGGCTTCAGAGGATGTATATGGAGCTAGTCAATGGGTTGAAACGGTTGGGGGTCGAGTGCATGAAGAGCACCGGAGGGTTTCACTGCTGGGCTGACATGAGTCGGTTGATCCGACCTTACAGCGAGAAAGGAGAGCTCGAGCTATGGAGCAAGCTGTTGAGCATTGCCAAGATCAATGCAGTTCCTGGATCTTCCTGCCACTGTGTTGAACCTGGATGGTTTAGCTTGTGTTTCAGCACTCTAAGGGAGAACCAGATCCCTTTAGTTCTTCGACGTATTCAAAAAGTTACGGACACTTGTAAATCGACGTAGAAGTTGTCAGTGAGATCATAGTCTTTGATGCAGAAGGGTTCAGATTATACAAGTATGCATGAAGTCGCCTGAGTTTCTTGCACGACGTTCACGAGAGAGTTCGATCTTGGCTCGGGATGGGCAGCACAACCCTAGTGCTGTTGCTCAAACTGCAGATAGGTTTATGGATATGGCAACTTAAAACTCTTCTTGTCTGGGCTATCTGCTACTGGTGAAAAGTGAAGATAGGCGTTGGTATAGTTGATTCATTCTCTTTCTTTCTGTGCATAATTTTGTACCAAATCATAATGAATGTTCTTTTACTAAATTATGTTGAAACTATTGTCAATTTTATTTATCTCTTTGGAAAGATGGAAGTTTTATGGGACAATTTGTTGATATGGCTCATATATATCAATAAAGATTGCAAGCGAAAGCGGAGCGCAATCGTAGGCTGTGTAATTTTATACCTTGTTAGTTTTTACTTTTTAGTATAAATACATGATGCATTTGTAACAAGTCGCACTCCTAAAGAATAAATATATGCATTCTCTCGTGGACGTAGGCAATTATCGAACTACGTAAAATTTGTGTTTTTTTTTTATTTTCTCGTTCATAATTTATAATATATAAATAATTGATCACGACACAATTTTTGTCATTATAAATATTTTATTGAAATGCATGAATTGGATAATCTTTTAGGGTAAAACTGGAAATATAGAACGAATTATTGTAATTTTGTTAGATATACTTTCATCTATGGATATTTCTAGGTAGAATAAGGTATCAAATATATTATAAATAATTTTGATTATTTAAATATAACATAAATTATGTGGGCTACTAAATTTATGTAAATAATCAGTTTCTTTCAAACTTATTATGAAAGTTAAAATCTAACAATACAAAATTGATGTGGTTGCTAAATAGTAATTCTACAAATTATGTCTATTTTCAACTAAACTTCAAATTATTAGTTTTATTACAAATTTATGATAAAAGCAAAAATTTACATAAATAGAACTTATTTATTTATATTTCATCCCTAAAACCTAAAAAAATCACGTGTAATCAATAACATTATCTTAATGTTATATGGCCACGCATGATTTAATAAAAAATATTTAAATGAATATTCGTATTAGTTTGATTTATATTTAATCAATTATATATATATATATATATATATATATATAGAGGAGGGATCATGTAAAAAAAAAATCCCCATGTGAGAAAAAAGAATGAATCATGTCCATCAGATCTAAAAAAATCAATGGTTGATATTGAATTATTCAAGCAACAAATAAAATGCAATCAAGCAACAAAATAATCAATCAACAACTAAAGCACAATCAAGCAACATTGCAATCAAGCAACGACCTGAATTCAATCAAGCAATGCCGTGAATGCAATCAAGCATCTTTCTCACTTTCTCACGTTAAGAGTTTTCTCACTGGATCCGCTCCCTATATATATATAGGGAGTGACTCACATACTAAAACTTAGTTTGTGCTAAATAGGAATGAATCTACACCATTCATCTAAAAAATTCAATGGTTGAGATTAAAACATTTCCCCAGATTTTATGCTTTAATCTCAACCATTGATGCTATCAATCCAAGGGCTGAGATTCATTCCTATTTAGCACAAACTTTAATTTT
>JAPKLW010000135.1:172303-183993 GCA_026898455.1 Plectranthus barbatus | reverse complement strand
CTGCTGATGAAACCCTTCCCGACTGGTGAATAGTAGCCAGTCATAAGTGCTTCTCATGCTGGTGAACAGTGTCAGCACGAGTCTTGATCAGCTGCGACTTACAACTCAAAGACCTAAACAGGACTTTACATTTAAGACCAGATCTAGAGCTATCTAGAGACAACTGACGCTGGTAGGACTTAGGATTTGATCCACCAAAACTACAATCTATACAAATAAGCTACTGAGGGAGGAAACCTTAGACAAATTTCCCAACAGAAGACCCTTTTTAGCTACAGGCAGGACACTGATTGATGTAGAAAAGGGAGAGTTGATCATGAGGGTCCATGAAGAACAGGCTACTTTCAACCTGTATAATACTATGAACTTACCAGATGAATCAGAAGATTGCTTCACAATTGGAATATTGGAGTCAGTAATAGAGGAACATATTGAAGACCTGCAACATGAAGATTGTGAAAATGAGGAAATATCTGATACAAATGCCATAGCATAGGTAGAGCATGGTGCAAAGTTTGGGGGGTACAAACCAAATTTTGAATCACTGGATCTCATGAATAGGGAACAAAAGGAACCAAAGTCTTCCCTTGAAGAACCCCCTGAACTAGTACTAAAGCTTTTGCAAAATCACCTGAAATATGTTTATTTGGGTGAAGCAGACACCTTACCAGTGATAATTGCTTCGAATTTGAAAGAAGACGATGAATAGAGGTTGATGCATATGCTTAAGAAACACAAACGGGCAATTGGATGGACCATATCAGATATTAAGGGAATCAGCCCTACAATTTGTATGCATAAGATACTGCTAGAAGATGGGAGTAAGAATTCAGTGCAGCCACAGAGGAGGCTCAATCCCAACATGAAGGAAGTTGTTAAGAAAGAGATAATCAAATGGTTGGATGCAGGAATCATATTTCCTATATCAGACAGTTCATGGGTGAGTCCAGTGCATTGTGTACCCAAGAAAGGAGGAGTCACTGTGGTGCAGAATGAGAAGAATGAGATGATAGCTACAAGGACAGTTTCTGGGTGGAGGATTTGCATAGACTACAAGAAATTAAATGATGCCACCATAAAGGATCACTTTCCATTGCCCTTTGTAGATCAGATGCTGGACAGATTGGTTGGTCAGGATTATTATTGCTTTTCAGATGGGTATTCTGGTTACCATCAGATAGCAATAGCCCCAGAGCATCAGAATTTAACTACCTTCACCTGTCCTTATGGGACATTTGCATTTAGAAGGATGTCATTCGGCCTTTGTAATGCTCCAGCAACCTTCCAACGTTGCATGATCTCAATATTTTCTGAAATGATTGAGAATGGGTTAGAGGTGTTTATGGATGACTTCTCAGTCTTTGGAAGAGACTTTAACACTTGTTTAGGAAACCTAGAAAAGGTTTTGCAGCTTTGTGAGACGTCACAACTAGTTTTAAATTGGGAAAAATGCTGCTTCATGGTGCAGCAGGGGGTTGTACTAGGGCATAAGATTTCAAGCAAGGGAATTGAAGTTGACCCTGCAAAAATTGAAGTCATTGACAAGATGCCAATTCCAAATTCAGTAAAAGCAGTAAGAAGCTTTCTGGGCCATGCTGGTTTCTATAGAAGGTTTATCAAGGATTTTTCCAAGATAGCCAAGCCACTCTCAGAATCGTTGGAACAAGACAAGAAGTTTGATTTCAGTAGTGAGTGCATGAAGGCATTTACTAAGCTGAAAGCTGCACTTATAACAGCCCCTGTAATGCATCCACCCAACTGGGATTAACCCTTTGAGCTAATGTGTGATGCAAGTAACTATGCAGTTGGAGCAGTGTTAGGACAGAGAAAGGATAAAATTTTCAGATCCATTTATTATGCAAGCAAGATAATGGATGGGTATGGGTAAAATCTCTGTATGCATGATTTTTAAACTTGTGGACTTAAGTTGGAGATAGAAAATTTGTCTCGATTTCTGTGATCATTGCGAGTCATATGCAATAGTTCTGACATGATAGTTCTGACAAGTTCTGCGTTAGGGCCTTAACAAAATTTTAATTTCGAACTTGTGCTTAATTTGTAGTGATAAAATTTGAGTGAACTCAAAGTTTGGGGGTGGATAGTTGATGTGTTAAAGAAAACCCAGAGCAATCGAATGTCAAAATTTTTGTTGGGGTATCTGATTTTACTGTAGTTAGTGTTGGTTTGGGGGTCTGACTTTATATTTTCTGTAGATCTAAATATGAGGACTAAGCAAAGTGGAAAGAAGCGAACATGGATGGACATTGAATCCACTGAAGCTACACCGGAGAAAGCTAGTCCAGCTTCACCGAAACCCTAAGGCTACCAGAAAGGCGAAGAAACTCGAGCCTGCTCAGAAATTGAGGAGATCAAGTAGGGCCGCTGTCTCAATTATGGCCCAGAGAAATGCCAGGCTACCTCCTACAAGTGCGGAGAACCCAGTCGAAATTCCTGATGAACCTGTGAAGAAACCCAAAACCACAAGCACCAAGCCCAAGAAAGGAAATCTGATGGATTTAGTTAATGCGGCCACTTCCAAAGTTGACCCTGGAACTCCGAGGGAGGAGGCAGTCGTTGCTGAAGGAGAGCAAGATGAGGATGCTGATTCAGGTGCTGAGGGAAGTACGAAAGGCCAGTCTGAGGAGCCGGAAGCAGTGCAGGAACCTGAATAACCAGAGGGAGATAGTGTGAGTGCTGCAGAAATTAAGAAAGGCCAGTCTGAGGAGCCGGACGCAGAGCAGATTGTTGAACAATCTGAGGAAGAAAGTGAGGGTGCTGAAAAGGTTGAAAAAGGCCAGTCTGATGAGCCTGAATTAGAGGATAACCCTGCTGAAGAGGAAGGAGGTTCTGAAAGCAAGAAATGATCTGAAGCAACCAATGCTACAACATCCAACAAACATGCAGCCAAGTCTGATGGGCAGCCAAATACTACAAAAGAAGAAAAGACTGTACCCGAGAAGAATACTACATCAAGGAAGAGGAAGCAAACTGAGATAGCGGAAGATGCTAAGGGAATTTTGAGAAACAAGAAATCTGGAAAGCGAATCAAGGAAGTGGCAGTCAAAGACACAGGGGAGAGTTCAAAGAAGCAATCGGACAAGACGACGGAGAGAGAATTCAAGCATGGAAAGGTGAAAGTTGTGGAGTTGTCTGCAGAAGAAATTGACAGGATTCCAAAGTTCTCATCAAAGCTACATAAGGAAAGGATGCAGGTGTTGGCAAGCCGCAAACTTAATCTGGAAAGAAGATTCAAGGACCTTTCCAAGTTGCCGGAAGAGATACTCCGAAGTGTTGAGCAACATGGGTGGGAACCCTTTGTGATTATGCAGCCTGCACCTATCATTGCCTTGGTCAGGGAGTTCTATGCCAACAACGAGCAATCTACGGGTGTGGATTATAAGCTCCGGGCGTTGGTCAGAGGAAAAGAAGTTGTCCTAAATCCTAGAACCGTGCACGCAGTGATGGGTTTGTATACTAAAAGCATTCATTATAATGAGTATACGACGGTTTATTTCTCCTATCTGTTAAACAATCTTACATGTATGTAACAATGGTGTCCTCTTGTCTCACTGATAGGGACAATCATACAGCGTGTTGTAGATCGCAGAAGACAGTATGATCACTTGACCTAGTGAGACATAAACCTAATCACAGCCGAGACAGCGTATGAGGATACATCTGTCCGGAGGGCTGCGACACTGTCGAAATAAGTAGTCTGTCTTGGTTACTTGACATGCTCGTACGCAGGGGTGGCGTATTGATGGACCGCAGTTTATACCATTTATGTTCATTTTGTGGAACGAGGAAATATTATTGATCTTGGTTTTATGTGGAATTATAGTTTATGCATATTTACGTTTTGAGTAGAAGTTAGTCACAAACACTCCTTCATTCACAAACAATTCTTAGTGCACGATTTAAAAACTCACTCCCTTGGGTTCGATATCTGGTCTCACTTGACTGTATTACTTGTAGATTGCGTATACTTGCGCATTGGTTCTTTAGTCACACTAAAGCACACGACAAGTTTTTGGCGCCGTTGCCGGGGAGTGATTAAATTTGAATCTGAATGCTTTTGAATTGTTTGATTATTATAGTATATAATCTGACCGGAATGCTTTTGGAAACTAATCATTTTCTTTATCTAGGGGGGTCAGTAGTTTATGAGTGACAAGATTGTACGAGAACTATTTCCATTTAATCCAGAAATTGAAAGAACTTTCAAGAAAAACAGGAGGAAACAGGAGATAAAGAAAATGGCTGAAGAAAACCCAGAAAGGATTTTTGATGAAAAGGACAGAGTGATTAGGACATGTATGGCACCAAAATTCACTGATTTTGATCCAGGGGTGGTAAGACCTGAAGTGCAGGCACATCATTTTGAATTGAAACCGGTCATGTTTCAGATGTTGCAAAGTATTGGGCAGTTTAGTGGACAAGCTACAAAGGATCCACATCTACATTTGAGATCTTTTTTGGAGATCTGTGATGACTTCAAACTGCAAGGAGTGACACCTGAAGCTTTGAAGATGCGCTTATTTCCTTTTTTTTTAACGGATAGTGCCAAAACTTGGCTCACCAATCTAACACCCGGATCTGTGACAACTTGGAATGAGCTAGCAGAGACTTTCTTGATGAAGTACTTTCCTCCTACCAGGAATGCTTGGTGCAGAAATGCAATCATGTCTTTAGGCAAGATGATGAATCGGTTAGCGAAGCATGGGAAATGTATAAAGAACTGTTAAGAAGGTGTCCAAATCATGGGATACCCTATGGTATCCAGATAGAGATTTTCTACAATGGATTAACTGGAAATTCAAGGACGATGATTGATGCTACTGCAGGAGGGGCTCTATTGGATAAGACATATAATGAGGCATGTGAAATTTTGTATAAGGTGGCTGCAAACAACTATCTGTGGGCAAATTCCAGGGCAGCAGCTATCACTACTTCAAAAGTTGCAGGGGTTCTGGAAGTTGATCCTATGAAAGCTCTCACTGCACAAATGGAAGCATTAGAGGCAACCATGAAGAATATTGAGAAGAATACCAGTCAAGCAATGGTTCCTTCAATGCCAACAGAAACTGCATTGGTTTTAAGTTGCATCTACTGTGGAGAAGGTAATCAGTTTGAGGAATGCCCTTCAAACCCAGCATCAATTTGTTACATGGGGAACAGACCTCAACAGTACCAGGGAAACAATAATCCTTATTTTAATACCTACAATGCAGGATGGAGGAACCATCCCTATTTTTCATGGTCTGGGCAAGGAAATCAGAATGCTGGAGCATGAGACCAGCATGACAATTTCAACAAAGGAGGGTATAATCAACAGCTTTATAACCAACATCATAATAGTCAACAACAAAGTAATCAACAGTAGAGTTTGGAAGCACCACCTCAGAAATCCGTGAAAACCATGGAAGAGATGATGAAAGAATTCATGGCTAAGAATGAAGTGAGGCTGGAAAGTTAGGATGCTTTAATATAAAGTCAAGCCTCTTCTTTGAGAAATCTAGAGGTTTAAATGGGCCAGTTGGCCAATGATATTAGGAACAGACCACAAGGCAGTTTACCTAGCAATACAGAAAATCCTAGAGGGGGAAATGAGCAGTGTAAGGTGGTGACCCTGAGAAGTGGGAAGCAATTTGATGAAAGACGTGCTGAGGCACAACAGAGAGAGGTAGAGTCATCTGAAAAAGAGGTTCAGGCTGGAACTAAAACACAGTGAGAAGGAATTGAAGAATTGACGGTATTGAAGATACATATGACGATATTCAGATAAGTGTTATTTATAATTCATGAATATGTTATTCATAAGTTTTTAGTTTATTCACAGGAAAAAGTTTTCACACAACCCAGCCCCTATATATATATATATGTATATACAAAAGGATAAATTTGAATTGCAGAATGCATTGAACATTCCATGAAGTGATGAAACACGGTGTTAATCTCAGATAAGAGTTAGCATGCATGCAAAAATGATTTTTTAGATAACATAAATAAATGGGGTGAATCCAAAGTTCAGTTATCTAACCCAGAAGGAGTTTGCTCATGTAAGTGAAAATTTGAATATAGCATGTATTAGTCTTAGTTGACAGTTATATTCCAACATCTGGTGGCTGTTGGATAACTTTGATTTCAAATCAGGTTAAAGCAATAAATAATTGAATGAAAAAGGATATATATTGGTTTGGGAGCCAAAAATCTCTACGTCCACTCTCGTTCTCCACGAACAAAATTCACTAACTCAAACTGTATACGATACTTTAATACATGTGATAGTCGTTTTTCTTCTCTAAGGGGAGACTTTCACTGACTTAGCTTTACCACATCCCACGGCTAGGTTTAGTTAGTGTTTTGCCAGTCAAAGGCACTGTAGCTTTACCACACTCCACGTGCTAGGCCTTGTTAGTTGATGGTTGACGGTTTTTGTTCTCTTCAAAGAAACATGGAGCATTGATTGATTTCTTTTTAGGGGAATCTTAGACGTTATTGGAATCCTTGTTGTAGGTCAGCTACGAATCTTTGGTGATCTCATATTTGAAGATGACACAAAAATCTCGAGTAAAGATAGCTTATAAAGATTTTGAGAGAAATTGATGGCGGAGAGCTTGTGGATTCGAAGTTCCACAATTTCAAGGATTCAGTAGTTTCTCTGTCTTAGCCTTTTTACCCTCGTCTCTTGAATGAGTGTTTATAGGCCACAATTTGAATAATAACCGTTGAGTGATATTGATGTTGATCGCATGATTTTGCACTTAAATATTTTTGTGTGGAACTGTAGGCTATTCTGACTTTTGCCTATCGGTTAATAGATCTGCTGCTTTAACCAGTTGATAATACTATGATTCCTAAACATAGTCTTCTGTCCTTGGAAGAATGACTTTGAGTGAATTTATGAAGTGTCGACTCTTCCTTTTTTTTTTGATTTTGATGTTATGTCAACCGACTGAATAAAATATCAACTAACAGAGTCAGTTGACTTTATACTTCATCGAGTTCTTTTTCTTTCAATTGTCAGTTCATTCTGAACTTGTTAGCATTTGCTTTTTTCTCATAATTATAGGTAAATCAGGTAAGAATACCAGTCGGACTTAGTCTTCTGTCTTCGGTTTTTTAAGTCTTCAACCTAAGCTAGTACAATTCAAAATCTTATACAATGTATTACATTTTAAGACTAATTCTAGTCTAGTCAGCTCTATACAAATTAGATAGCTGACTAATAATTTTCGATATATTATCAAAACTAAAAATAATTCCTTACAATTCCCCCTTTTTGTCAAAATCATCTGACAAAAAAGAAGAGAGGGGGTTACAAGATGTAAGATAATACCACCTGTATACTCTAACAACTGGTAGTTGTTTGGTTTTAAAACTCGGTAAGCACGAAAATCAAATAAATGAATATAATTACTGAAAGAAATAAAGATGAGACATGATATATAGTGGTTCATGAGCTAAAGGTCTCTACATCCACTCTTCGTTCACTATGAATACATTATTCTTCAACGCACAATAATTTAATGCAATTTACAATTTTGAATCTTCTCCAACGGAGAACATCAAATATTGTCCATCGTCGATATTGTATTCTGTCGAGCATTACCATGATCTCCACAATAGGCTCTTCCTTACTCAAGTTCGGATGTCCACAGTTTTTGAATATGAGAGCATTATCATGATTTCCACAACGGAGACCGTCAGCTATCTGCGGTTTCATTTTAAGAAAACATAGTGGTCTTGTGCAAGATGCATGGAAAGCTTAAGAGAGCCCGAGAGAGAGAGAAAGAGAGGGTTACAAATGTAACTTGGTCAAAACCAAATTGGACTTCCTCCTAAACATACTCTTCCCCCTAAGTGTGATACCACTTGAAGAATAATACTTAGTGAATAATACCATCGAGGTATACACCAATTACTGCTTAGTATTTTCAAACAGTGTTTCAGCAAAAAGGCTGGCATAACTTCTCCTTTATAACTAGCTTCCTCAGTTCTGGAGATAGTTTTCTTGCTTTACTTCTTCAGCTTCGCTGCTCTCTTCAACTTGCTGGTAGTCATTTTCCTCTTTCTTCCCGAAAGGACTTGTTTGCTACACTTAAGGAATGCATCTGGTCCTTACTGAATTAAAATAGTCAATTGGTATGACCATATTCTCTGATATCATTTGTTGGCTCCGAATCAGCATTAACACGCATGCAGAAGCGACTTAGATAAAATAAATGAAGTGGGTGGGCCTCGGGTTCAATTATTCCTGAGTTAGTTGGCAGTTGTGAAAACTTAAGTCGAGTAGGTATTAATCTCAATTTGTAGTTACACAATAACAACTGAACTGTTGATTTCAAATTCAAGTATGTACAAAAATTAAATAGCTGAAAGCAGTAAAGATGTGACATGATGTTGGTCCCAAGTTAGGGTACGTATAAATGTGCAGCGGAAGTTTTTACAAGCAGTTGCACTCTAAAACTGGGGGGGATCAGTTTCCCAGTTTAGAATTATAAAAATTGTGTTAGCGAGCAGTTTTAATTAAACAGTTTTTAGATATACACTTCAACACTTTAGCAAAGTGTTGAAGGTTTCAAAACTCAGTTTAGAACTATGCAAGATAAATGTACGGAAAACTGTAAACAAGACAGGATATTTATAGTGGTTTGGAGCCTTAAGTCCTACGTCCACTCTTCGGAAATTAATCCGGTAATTCACTAAAAAGATGAAGTTTACACTCCTCACGATCTATAGCCAATCACCACGAAAACCACCATTTGCAGCAAACTGGATCACTCGCCCAGGTAGATGATCTTCACTCCTTCTTCAGTTCCTCGAAGCCAGGTGGCACCTTGAAGTCTTCTCAGATCTGGCAGTCGTCGGAAATGGATTAAGGACAAACCTCCCTTCTCTTTCTCCGGTCGATGGATGATTGAATTCTTCCCAGAACACTCATAGGTTGGCTAAAGCCCGTAAGAACCTGTTCCTCGACTGAGAACCAGGCTGCTATGTTCTTATTTGAAAAGTAAGAACACCAAGAAAATAGACTAAGTCGAAAGACTTAATCCTCGTGTACTCCAAGGTCACACGGTGAATCTCAGAAGATTCCTTAAGCAATAATGCCTCGTGTTCAATAAATGAACCACGGAGTTAATGCCCTCTCGGTTGAAAGCTTTTAATGCTTTGAGCTTTAAATTCGGTAGAGTAATGGCAAGGTTAGTAAGTGTTCGATTATAGTTCGTTCCTTGTAGGTCGTAGTGTGTCTCTTTGATCCTTCTGCTATTTATAGTTGAATCTTCAGAAAATAGCCTGTAGAGACAACTCGTATGATGTCCAATCAATGGTCATACTTTATTGTAAAGCAGATCTGCTCCTCTGCCTTTTTCTGAACACTGCCATGCTTTTGCAGAGACAGTTTTGTCCTTTGTGTCAGACTTGAACAACGTTGTACTCCAGTTATAATGATTGTATCTTTGTTCCTTATCATCGAGTCTTTAATTCTCTTTATGACTGTTCGGTATCTTGCTTTTCATGTGTTCCTTTTGGTGTGAAACTGTGCTGATCTGAAACTGTGAGCGCCTCTCGACAGTTTCTCTATAAAAACTGTTTCCACATTTTTCATTGTTGTTGCCTCCTAGATAGTTTAAAACTGAATAGTTTTCTCGCATGTTGCTTCATAAAACTGTCTTCACAGTTTTCTTCGCATATCGCTTCTTGAATTGTCTTCACAGTTTTCTTCGGTCCTTCTGTCCTAACAGTTTTGTCCTCAAAAACTGTTCCACAGTTTTTGGTGGTTTGCCTTAACCGAACTATTACAACTCGATTATCCTATACAAGGATTACATGAAGTAATAACTCTAAGGACTAACCTTGGTATTCAGTTCTTGACACATCAAAACATCAAATTAAAGGTGGGATTTCTACATCAACACCTAACACATGATATATATTGCTCTTTCTTCTGCAACTTCAGTTGTCCACGATACTTGAATATATACGACAACTTCAGTTCTTCTATGAAGTAAGACTTATGTATGAAGGTTTCAACTCCCTTCAAGAACGTTGAGCTGGCTGGTTGATATTAAAGATCTTGGATGTCTCATATCTTGATGTACTCCGGTGGTAACGTGTCTAAAAAGATATAGTGATCTCATGCAAGATGCACCAAAGGCTTCAGAGAGCCTTAAAGTGAGTGAGAAACTTGAAATCTTAGACCATATAGACAAAGGTTTTTTTAGAGAAAGTAGGTATCATTACTCTCTTCATTATAATTTCAATTGAGTTGTAGTCGTTGTGATTCGAATTAAAGCAACCTACTTGCAGTGAAAATTAGTACGGAGGTGTATAATTCTGTACCTTTTGTACTTGGATGTGTTATCTTGAATGATTGAAGCATTAGTTGAGCTTATCTCGTCCATCCTTTTTCTTTAGCTACCCAAGTTCCTCTTGAACTATCAATTGATATTTCTCTAACAACTGATTAGTTAACTCTTTTGACCTACATTTGTAGCTCTTTTCTCATAACTGTCAATTAAGTGACTAACTATGAATATTGTGAACTGATCCTCAGTCAATTGGTTCTTCAAATCTTCAAGCCTTTAGCTCTTGTTAGAACATAAAAAATTACAACTGCAAAACCTATACAATAATTACGTAATCAGTTTTAATTAGTTAACTCTATACAAATGTTAAGTATATAACGGTTTTTGATAATTATCAAAACTAAACAAAATTCTTAACACAACTATTATAATTGATGCAAAATGGGAGTTGACCCCTCTCAAAATATTTACTTAAATATTCTTAATTAGAAATTTGATGTGCAATAAAAAATTTGATGTGCAATTAAACAAAATAATTTCAATTAGTGTAATTAGTAGTATAAATAAATACGTTCTAATTATACTCTATATATTTTTATTTTTACTTTCTTCATAAACTTAAAACAAGATTAATACATTAATATTTATTGGAGAATATACATAACTCGTAATATACACATGTAGCCTTACCAATGTTGATATGGTTTGTCGAGTCACATTAACTTTCCAATTTCGCATATATTTTTTTAATATTTATATTTTATAATATATTTAAGAAAATTATAATTGTTTGTGATACTATCCAAATAATAAAAAAAAATTATCACTTTTTGCGTTAAATTTATGACGGAAGCAAAATATTGATAATAGGAAACTGACATTTAGGTAAATATTAATGAATTAAATAATAAAATTAATGAATAATTAATAGAACTATAATTACAAAAATACTCCATTGCCCACGTGGACACGAATTAATATATATGTGATGAGTATTTGAATATTTCAGACTATAATTATAAACCCGGTGTTATTTTAACATATATATATATATATAACATAATGTAATTAATCAATAAAAACAACATTTTTATAATTGTTATAATTAAATATATCATATTATGATACATCTACGTACAGTTCTTAATTTGGTCCGAAAAGACCAAATAAAAATATAGGTCAAGATATTTCACCTATAAAAAAATCAGCCCAAACAGGCTCAACCCACTTATGTGACGGGCCTAAAAGGATCAATCCTTCAGTCCTGGGTCAAAGCCTCAACGGGCCCAAAATAATTTATTTTCGTACGCAACCCTCACCACCAAGTGAATAACTAACCCAATCCAAATAATATTTTATATTTTTACCCAACACAACCCG
>JAPKLW010000135.1:86183-157303 GCA_026898455.1 Plectranthus barbatus | reverse complement strand
CGACTGGAGAGTGGACGTAGATCGATTGATCGAACCACTATAAAAATTCTTTGTTATTTATCAGCTTTCTGCTCTTCTGTCATATTTTAAACCCAGCACTCAAGTGTTGGAGTATATTCTGAAACTGATAAATAACTGTGCAAACAAGGCTAAATATTCTAAGTTTTGATACACCAGCTGACAGGTCCCAATCAGCGGTGTAACCAGCGTGCAAGAAAACATTTATCATTATTTCCGCTGCTAACGTTCATACTCTAAAAACCGGGACCAACAAGTGGTATCAGAGCGGTCGGTCTTTCTAGACTGATCGCGTATCTGAGTCGCTTAGGACCGAGATCCACATTTCCTTGCACTCTACTCTTTCTGTCTGTTGATTAGCTCAGGTACACAAGATGAATATTCCTAAGCTACCCAACTACAATCCTGACAAGCACGCAATGTGGTGAAAGAGGTCACTCATTCAACTGAAAAGTTTCCATCCGGAAATGATAGACGTGCTGGAGAAAGGGCCGATCCAGATCACCAAGACACAACACCAGCTAGGAGATCGCCCAGCTGCTGAGATCCCAAAGCCCCCAGAAGAATGGAACTCTGAGGACAGGAAGCGGAATCAGCTGGACTCCGTTGCTCACGAAATGATCCTGTCATCTCTTCCAGATCCGCTGATGGAGGAAGTCCTCCAATTTGACAATGCCAAGGAAGTCTGGGATTACCTTGACAGTCTCTGTCAGAAGACAGATCAGATGAAGCGCAACAAATTGCAGGTTGCAGTGGACAAGTACGAGTCCTTCCAGATGCTGACTGGGGAAACCATCAAGGAGATGGAGGATAGATTCAACGCCATCGTCAGCGAGCTGAAGTCATTGGACAGGAAATATTCAAATGCAGATCTTAATGCAAAGATCCTGTCCAAGATGCCCAAAGAGGACTGGTTCGTGAAGACTACAGCTCTTAAGGAGAAGGATCTGTCCAAAATGACTCCCAAGGAGTTATTTGCTCAACTGCAGGCACATGAGTGGGACATCCAGATGGTGAACAAGAATGAAGCCATCCGGAATGTTGGATCTCCCACTATCAAAACACAAGACGAAGCCTACTTCGTCAAGAGAGACTTCAAATGGAAGCCCAAGAAGCCTTTTCACACTGACAGACCTGCTGGGCCGCACAACCAGCAGAAAGAGATCCCATCCACATCGGGATCTAACTCCAAAGGCAGCGAGAGCTCTATCACAGATCTTGAGCAACAAATGAAGAGACTGGCTGTTCTTCTGGAGAAAGCCAAGTCGAAATAGGGAGTATCTCTTAGCTCAACTGATGGAAAATTCGTCAAGAGAGCTCCCCGCGTTTGTTATCATTGCCAATCCCCTGATCATCTTAAATTTGAATGTCCACAGGTGGATAAAGATGAGCGGGAAAGGCTGAAGAAGCTCTTTGAAGAGCGTGCATCAAAGGCCGTGGCAAGGGCCATGCTGACCAGGACAGAGGTTCCTGATATACCTGACCATGACGACAGAGAATACGCGTCAGATGAAGAGTCAGAAGAGGAAGCTCTACTGGCACTTATGGCGGCTTTCGGAGAAGAATCAAATGAAGAATGTGCTGACAGTGAGGAAGAACGAGCACTTGCCGCTGATGATCAGGTACAATCTGTTCCCCCAATGCATATCATGTCTGCACGCATTCTAGACGATTATGAGTCGCATTGCTCCGACTCAGAGGTTGTCACCATAGATATTCTTCAGCAAGAATTTTTAAAATTTTACGAAATAAAGAATATCTTGGCTGGCGAAAACACCTCGCTAAAAGATCAGATTTCTATTTTGACCAATGAGATTGAAAAATCTAGGTCACTCGGTGTAGAGTTAGCCACTCTGAAAGAGACTCACTCAGAATTGCTAAAGAGTTTTGAAATTTTAAAAACTGAGAGAGATACTTTTCAAAAGGTCGTCCTTGAGCAAGACAGTAAAATAAATCACTTAAATAAAGGCTCCAAGAATTTGGAAGAGGCTCTAAGTCATTGGAGAAAGCCTACCGATAAATCCGGGTTGGGATTTAAAACAGATTTGAGCAAAAACCAACCCGAACAACTCACTGCTGGTAAGGGTAAGGGAAAAGTGGTAAATGCATCAGCACCAGCTGGTAATACCAATCAGTCCCGTATGGCTGATCAGCATAGGAATCATAAGACCAGATTCATAGGTGAGTCATCACGACAAAAACCTCAACTGGCAAAATCCTCTGCTGACAGGACGCCAGCACACCCTAGGACGCAGACTAAGCCGAATAATTCTAAGGCAATGAAGTCCGCATCAGCTACCAGTGGAATCCGACAGCCAGCACCAGCTGTCAAGAGATTCCACACACAACCTCGTCAGTATGCCAATCACCAGCATACTTACAGGGGATCCCAATCTCAGAGAAACTCTGAGAGAAGGATAATGCCTGATAGGAGGAATACCAATCAGAGGCCTGAGCCCAATCACAAGTTTTCTCAAAGGGTTGTGAAGGCTAGCCATGGTGGTCCACACTATCAGAGACCACGAAGGCAACACAATAAACCGGAAAAATATTTCCGAAACTCTCAGCGGAAGAATACTTCCAAAGGAGTTACACACACAACCACACCTTCCCAAACCAAACTCACGCATTACTTCAAAAGGAAGGGAAAGGCTACTAATGATACCAGCAAGGGTAAAACCGAGCTGAAAATCACTAAAGTCTGGATTCAAAAGGAATAATTCAGCGATCTAACCCTGCAGGACCCGCAGATGATCGGGGACCTAAATAAATTCTATCTCTTTCTTGCAGGTACAGGATCATGCAACACAGCTTCAGAGATCGAGCGAGTGGATCCTAGATAGTGGATGCTCGGCTCACATGACTGGTGAAGAGGTTTTGTTTACAGATCTCACCAAGGTCAAAGGACCTCCAGTTATATTTGGTGATAACTCAAAGGGCAGAGTTATTGGCAAGGGCTGCATCGAGAAGAACGATGTCAGAATCATAAATGTATCCCTCGTTACCAATCTCAAGCACAACCTCCTGAGTATCAGTCAGCTGAGCGAAAGTGGATACACAATTTCCTTTGAGGAATCAGAGTGCCAGATCAAGGACAAGAAGACTGGCGAGATCAAACTGAGAGGTATTCGGAAAGGAGGGCTATATATCGTCGACTGGCAAAGCGGAAGGACAGATTCATGCTTCGTGGCCACCAGTTCTATGGAAACAAACTGGCTGTGGCACAAAAGGTTGAGTCACCTGAATTTCAGAACTATCAACTACCTGGCCAAGCATGATCTTGTGGATGGACTTCCCAAGGGAGCGTTCAAGAAGGAAGGGATTTGCAAAGCATGCCAGCAGGGCAAACAAACAAAGAAGTCCTTCAAGAACCAGGCGCCAGTCTGCCCTAGTACCAGCCGGGTACTCGAGTTGCTACATATGGATCTCTTTGGACCAATAGCACCTCAAACCATTGGAGGAAGACGTTATTCGCTGGTGGTAGTCGATGACTACTCGCGCTATACTTGGGTAAAGCTTCTCAGAACCAAGGATGAAGTGAAGATCATTCTTCCAGATTTGATCATCAAAGCACAGAAACAGAGAGAAACTATGGTAAAACGGATACGATCAGACAATGGGACAGAATTCTGCAACAGTCTGCTGATGGATTTCTGCACGGAAGCCGGCATCAAGCATGAAAGATCTACACCAAGGCAACCGCAGCAAAATGGACTGGCAGAACGTAGGAACAGGACGCTAAAAGAAGCGGTCCGATCCATGCTGGCAGAATCCGGATTAGGACAGAGTTTCTGGGGAGAAGCATTGGTGACGGCCTGCTACACTCAGAATAGAAGCGGGATCAACGATAGACTCCAGAAAACTCCCTACGAAGTTTATTTTGGTCGTAAGCCTTCTATAGCTCATCTCCGTGCTTTTGGTTCACCATGTTATATCCATAATAATGGTAAGTCAAAGTTAAATACTTTTTCGCCTAAGGCTGATGAGGGTGTCTTCGTCGGATATGGACATCCCTCTCACAAGGGCTATAGAGTATTCAACAAGACCACCAAACTTGTGGAAATAACATGCAATGTTGTTTTTGATGAAGCTACTTTAGTGCGCAGGACATTACGACAACTGGCTGAAGATGTTCCTGAGGTCAATGATGTCATTAATCAGTTGGGCAGGAATCCTTCCAATGCTCAACCAACTGGTTTGACTAGACCTATGACTGGATCATCTTCACAACCAGTTTCCTCGGTTGCCCATCAGCAATCCGGGAGGGTCGGTGATGCAATTGACCTTGCTGAGACCTTACACTCAATCTCCCTGAGTGGAACTAGCAATAATCCAGGGGGAATTCTGACTAGGATCTTTGAGTCAGAAGACAGCGATGAACCAGCTGGAATGGATGCACCAGCTGACGGTGACAACATCACAGAAGGCTCAGGAAATCAGTCAGATAGTGGAGCTGATGAAGAGATTATTCTGCCTGGTGAAGGTCAACCACCAGTTACAATACCAGCTCCGACTGGTGAAGATCTGGAAGCACCAGTCATCAGGACAGAAGAACCAATCTCACAGCCAACACCAGCAGACTCTCATCTTCCCAAATGGCTGAGAGATCACCCATCCGATGCTATTCTCGGTGATCCGGAAGGTTCTGTCCAGACTCGACACGGCAGTGCGCTTCTAACTTGTTTTATTTCTCAAATGGAACCTACTTCCATAGGAGTTGCGCTAGAATCTGCCGATTGGATCAATGCCATGCAAGAAGAGCTTGCGGAATTCACTCGCAACAATGTTTGGGACTTGGTAGAGAGACCATCACATCAGTCAGTGATTGGCACCAAGTGGGTTTTCAAGAACAAGCGAGATGAGGATGGCATTGTAATCAGAAACAAAGCTCGATTAGTCGCCAAAGGTTACAAGCAGTGTGAAGGCATCGACTTCGACGAGACCTTCGCACCAGTTGCAAGAATGGAGGCGATACGGCTGTTCCTTGCGTATGCAGCGTATCATGGATTCACGGTATTCCAGATGGACGTGAAGAGCGCCTTCTTGAATGGCGAGTTAAAGGAGGAGGTATATGTCGAACAACCTCCAGGCTTTGAAGTAGGCACCAAAGTGTACAAGCTGAGAAAGGCCCTGTATGGATTGAAACAGGCGCCCAGGGCTTGGTACGAAACGCTATCACAATTCCTGATCCGTAATGGATTTCGGAAAGGAAAGATCGATACGACTCTCT
Source organism: Plectranthus barbatus (assembly GCA_026898455.1). Taxonomy (NCBI): domain Eukaryota; kingdom Viridiplantae; phylum Streptophyta; class Magnoliopsida; order Lamiales; family Lamiaceae; genus Plectranthus; species Plectranthus barbatus. Next base: position 152,055 of record JAPKLW010000135.1, on the reverse strand, counting down.
TCCTCATCAAGGATGCTGATGATATGCTAATGGTGCAGATATATGTCGATGACATTATATTCGGGTCAAAGAATATGTCTCTCTGCGAGAAGTTTTCTCAATTGATGCAGAACTCATTTCAGATGAGTATGATGGGCAAATTAACATACTTTCTAGGACTCCAGGTCCAGCAGTCAGCTGATGGGATTTTCATTAATCAGCGGAAGTATACCAGGGACTTAATTCAGAAATATTGCCCAGAGCAGACTAAGACCCTCAGAATACCGATGAGCCCCAGTTGTCAGATCTCTCTTGATGAACAAGGGGAATCGGTTGATCCTACCAGCTACAGAGGTATTATTGGATCACTTCTCTATCTGACAGCCAGCAGACCCGACATTTCATTCTCAGTCGGAGTGTGTGCCAGATTTCAAGCCAATCCAAAAAGGTCACACTTGGAAGCTGCTAGGAGAATAGTGAAATACCTCAAGGGGACTGAATCTCTTGGTATATGGTACCCCAGACATGATGAGCTTACACTCATTGGGTATTCCGATTCAGATTTTGCTGGATGCCGTATAGATAGAAAAAGTACCAGTGGTACGTGTCAGTTTCTAGGACACAAGCTAATCAGCTGGTTTAGCAAGAAGCAACACTCTGTTGCTACATCTACCACTGAAGCTGAATATGTTGCCGCTGCCAGTTGCTGTGCTCAAATTCTTTGGATCAAGCAACAACTGGAAGACTATGAAGTGGACACTGGTTGTGTATCCATCTATTGCGACAACAACAGCGCTATGTGCATAACGAAGAATCCAGTTCATCACTCTAGGACCAAGCACATAGATATCCGACATCACTTCATACGTGATCATGTCGAGAAGAGGGATATCAGCGTAGAGTACATCAGAACCGAAGATCAACTGGCTGATATTTTCACCAAACCTTTGCCAGAAGCAAGATTCAAGGAGTTGTGCATCAAACTCGGTCTTTTGGAGATTGATGCGAGCCCTAGTGTTGAGGAAGAATGAGTCCCAGCTCTCATTCCGTTCTTGATTTTCTGAAAAATGCTGATTACGACTAAGTCCAAGTTCTTAGTCTTGATGTTTTCTTTTAGTGGTGTCTCAAGACCACAAGTGGTACCTACTGGCAGAACTTATCCCATAAATGACTAAGGAAATGAGTCCCAGCTCTCATTTCGAATTTGCCAGCAGCCAAATACCATCAGTCGAAGTAAAATTGGGTCCCAGCTCCCAATTCCAAACGATGACTGATGACTTCTACTGAAATCCACTGACGTATCATAACAACTCACGTTTTTAATGGTGAGGAAGTGAATTTCTTAAAGAGAAGATTATGCGGAATAAATTGAGTCCAAGCTCTCAATTCTCTCGATTTTTCAAGTTGTCAGCAGACAACTGGTGAAACTTCAACAACTGGTGAAAATATCTCAGCGTGTGCCATGTCAGCTACACGAAATATCTCACGTCACCACGACCACGCACGTCGCTACAGGGAATCGGGCCTGCTGATGACCATTGATTCTTACTTTCTACGAGTTCATCTCGTCCGTCTATTCCTGCATGGCTAGAGTATTTATATCCGACTTTCTTCATCGGATAAATCTTTATGATTCCTCAAACTTTCAGAACATTTATTTTGATCATCTTTCCATAACATTCCCTGCACACATGGCATCTTCTTCCAACCCTGCTACTGATATTCCTTCTTCATCTTCCTCTGAGTCCTTAGACTTACCTTTAGCCGAATCTCATATGCCTACCTTCACAGGCATTGTGAAACAAGAAGACATCGATTACTCCTATTCCTTTAATAAACTTGTCCAGTTAAACAAAAAGGCCACCCAACATCTCCTTTCCAACTCACAAATCCGGGCTGCCCAAGTCCAGAAGGAGAAAATTCTAAATGATAAGTTAGCCGAGAAGCACTTTGGCGAAGAGCTGATGGAGATGATTGACAGGGAGCAGCTCCGACCATATCTGACAGCGGCTCCCAGAGTTTTCCACCCACACATGGTTGCCGAGTTCTATGCTCGCGCAGTAATCGCTGATGACAGGAAATCCTTCACCAAGTCGGTGTTCGGGAAACTGATCACCGTGGACGCAGAGTATCTGGCATACCTTTTTGGGCTGAGGAGTACTGGTGAGGAGGTGGCGACGTATCACAAGGATGATACGGTGGAGTTCAGGTGGAGGTGGGCTGAATGGAAGAAGAAGGAGGTGACTATCTTCAAGACTGGCATGAAGAAGTCGGAGATGCGCGATTATTGGCAGATGGTCTGCGATATTGTCGTGCGCATGCTCCAGTGCGAGGTCGGCTCCTATGCCGAACTGAGCTTAAAAAAGTTCTCCGTCATGTGCGCACTGGTGGATGGCGTTCATGGCAACTGGGCCGAATTCATATTCGGGCGCCTACTGGAGAACGTGGAGAGAAACAGCTCAGTGAAGGCGGAAGGGAAGTTCCTTCACGCCGTGTCGTTTGGGCTGCGGGTCAGCCACATCCTCGAAGTGGAGATGGGGGATATGATCGACCGAGGGGAGCAGCTGGTTGGATCCGACTTCATCCCGGTCACAAGAGTCAAGCTTGCTGACCCGGATTACAAAAAACCCCGACGACTGAAGGGCAAGAAAGCCGTCGATCCAGCTGAATCTGTGTCTGAGGAGGAGCCAGAACAGATATGGGAGGCAGCGCCAGCAGTTGCTCTCCCACTGACAGCTGAGGCCAAGACCGAACTGAAGAGGAAATTTGAGGTTGAATCTTTATTCACCTAAATGGAGCAATCAGAGGCTGAGGAAACCAGTCAATTTCCATCTGCTGAGCCATCAGTACAGCTGCCAGTCACCAGGTCTTCCTCAAGGAAGAAAGCCAAGGTTCACCAGCCCCAGCTGCCCCAGCCAGCTACTATCTACGATCCAGCATCAAAGAAGATATCTATTCCAGTCAAGAAGTCCATCCTTGGACTGACTGAGGAGGAGACGATAGATAAAATGACCAGGAAAAGGAAAAGGGTCAAAACAAAAGCTCAAAAGCTGGTGGAGCAAGCTAAGAGGGACCACAATGCTTCTATTGTGAGGAAGAAGCAAGCAAAGGCAAGGCTGCAAGCCTTAGCCGACCAGCGGAGAAGGGAGGCACAACTGGCAGCCCGCGATGAAGCCTTTGCTAGGATAAAGGCTGAGCATGATTCTCGATGTCAGGCGCAACTGGCGGAGCAAGTGCATCAGGTGGCCAAGGGCAAATGGGCAGTTGCTCAAACTTCAAGTGACATGCCACCAGCACCAGCTCCAGGCCAGATCCTTTCTGAAGAAACTTTCTCGCGCCTGATAGCCTTGGGAGCTGAGGAGGACGTACTATCTCTAGTAGATATGTACCAGCCTGAGGAGGATGTGCCTCAAGTCCCTCCACCCGCGCAAGGGGGTGGTGGAGGTGAATCTGAAGACCCACTGGCCGCGCAAGGGGGTGCCAGTGGAGGAGTTGTTGAGCGGGCGACCACCCCGAAAAAACTGGCGAGTTTCTCTGATATGAGCTCTGACTCAGAGGTTGAGCCGGAGCCCAAATTACATGTGGAGGAGGCAGCTGATATGGAGACTGCTGGTGACGTCGCTAATGAGCAACCTTCGCCAGTCATCATCATTCCCGACGAGGAATCTCCACCAGTAGTGCAGCACTCCAGGGTACAAAGGATGGAGCCCAGGGATCTATTCCCTAATTTTGAAGCCGAGGCTCGTCTTCCTGCCAGTCGTCCACAAGTCTCAGAAGCCTCTACATCTTCTGGACGACCAGCAGCATCTACACCAGCATCAGCACTGCGTGTGAGATCAGAGAGGAGGTCTTACATGTTAGGTATCCATTTTTACTCACTCATCGATGAGGATGCCTATCGTGCTAGAGTGACAGGGATTCACAGGTGGGAGAACCGTGGGGATCTGGCGTTCCATAATTCACGAGTGCCTGAACCATCAGCATTCTTTATCATCCCCATCAGCGGTCTCCCTCACCAGTTGATCTATGCCTCGAGGATCCTTGACTGGTGCCTGCCCTTACAACCGGTGGAGTATTTCAATTTCTCCCTCTATGAGTATGCTGAGAACATCACAGCCGAGGTGGAGAGGGCTGTTGATGAAGAGTTGGTCACCAGGTATGTGGACCTGAGTAATGTTTTTGATGAAGAACTCTTTCTGGAGTTCCGGCGATGGAGGATCTTTGACTGGTGCCAACGCCAGTTAAATGTGGAGAAGAAGGCGGTCCTGTATGCCAGGCTTGGGCTTGGATACTGGCGATCAGAGGAGGAATGGGCCAACGAATTCATGGACACTGAAGCTCACGGCCACCATCAGTTGTCAATTAGGCGAATCAAGCGCCGACTGAGGAAGATTGCTCTTTACCGACAACTGACTGGGACTTCAGGCCTTCCTCGGTCCAAAATGGTCAAGTTACCATTTCTCCAGTTCCAAAGCACCAGCCGCGGGTACCAGCTGATCTATGCTCTCAGATGCATAAAGGTACTCGTCTCTCTCCCCCGGATCCCTCCCTATTTTGTTGTTCTTTTTGATTTGGCTGCCAGCGCTCTGCTGGTAGACCACATTGTGGAGGAGGATCCCTCCAGAGGTTGGTGGCTGACCACTGCCGTCCCCACTGTTCCAATGGTCGTGGGCGATCTTGCCCCATATCATATGGACTGGCAGCTGGTGGTTTTCACAGCCCCACCTGTTTTTGTACAAGGCCCGCCAGCACCAGCCGAGGTGCTCGCGGAGGAGCCAGCATCAGCTGAGGTGCCCGCAGAGGAGTTCGCTCCAGTGGAGGTACCAACTGAATCTGAACCAGCAATGGCTATGACCGCACCTGATGTGCCTTCCACTTCCATGGAAGTATCAGCGGAGCCACTCTCTGAAATTCATCCTCCTGCGCATCTTCTTGCCTACATTGACGCCAGGATGGATCAACGTCTCGCCACCTTCCGAACTGAAGTAGCGCAACAATTGGAATCTGTCACCACAGGTGTTTCCACCTTTTTGGCGCGGATCCAAGAGGGGGAAAGGGCGCGAGCACTGGCTGAAGAGGAGAGAGCCAGAATTGCTGAGGAGGAGAGGCGCCTTGCAGCTGAAGAGAGGAGAATTGCTGCTGAAGAGAGGCTGAAGAGAGAACAAGAAATGGCCGCACTTACTGAGATCCTGAGGTCTATCACCAGTGCTCGGACTCAGTCACCAGGATCATCTTCCATGCCATAGACTAGTCAGTTATCATTCAATGTACATGTAATTGCTAAATCTTTAATGGAATGTTAACTGACAAGTTGATGACAATCTCTTATTGTCCAACATTTGTCAAAGCTTTTATTTACCAGCTGAATTTACACATCCAGTGTAATCAGCACCAGTACTCGTCTTGCATATTTTAAATATGTTTTTGCTCTGATCTTAATTTCCATATTTTTAAACGAGCATTATCTCTCCTAGTTTGAGGGGGAAGATTTTTTTTAGTTAGAGCTGATGTTGAGGAAGAAATTTCGTGGGTTTAGATCTGATAAGTTTCACTTGTAAAACCCTGAAATTATCTGTAACTTTCCTCATCAGCTGAGTGCTCGCTGGTTAGGCTTTGATCGCACCAAAAAGGGGGAAATTGTTGGGAAATCTGTCTAAGGTTTTCTCCCTCAGTAGCTTATTTGTATAGATTGTAGTTTTGGTGGATCAAATCCCAAGTCCTACCAGCGTCAGTTGTCTCTAGATAGCTCTAGATCTGGTCTTAAATGTAAAGTCCTGTTTAGGTCTTTGAGTTGTAAGTCGCAGCTGATCAAGACTCATGCTGACACTGTTCACCAGCATGAGAAGTGCTTATGACTGGCTACTATTCACCAGTCGGGAAGGGTTTCATCAGCAGGCGGCTGACAAAGACTCGTGCTGACACTGTTCACCAGCATGAGAAGCGCTTATGACTGGCTACTGTTCACCAGTTGGGAAGGGTTTCATCAGCAGGCGGCTGACAAATCTTACCAGCAGAATACGTGTTCTTGCTTACACTATTCACCAGCGGTGATTTCACCAGTCATGGGAGATTCCAAGAAGAATTAACATCCAGACATTTGGTAGACTTAGATTATGCCAGGGCAAGTCACCAGCCGAGACTGCCAGCACAAGATCACCAGAATGATCTACCAGTCAGATGTTACCAGCAGAATTCCAGATTTTCTCTCCCAGCGCCGTAGAGACAAAAAGAAGATTCGCTGAGGAATCGACTGACAACCTTAAAGTCTATTTATCACAAGACACCAGTCTTATTCCTCGGACTGAATAATAAAGCCGTTCTGACACAAAGAGATCTGTGTCAGATAAAGCAGTCGAAGGTATGGATCCTTTCCGGAAAAACATACCTACCACCGTCAGAAGGACATCCCAGGTCTGACACCTTTCCGGATGAGTCCAAACGGCTAGAAAGTTTGAATCAGATCCCGCATCTATAAATACGTCGGAAGCGTCAACATTCAAATCTCTGGAAACCCCGAAATTCTTACGCACGAACTAGCAAAAACGCTGTCAAAATACTTACAGAACTTTCGAGGCTTTCCATAAGCTTTCCGTGTGTTGATTTATCAAACACGAGACTTCAAGTTTTACACTTGTAAGTTAAAGATCTCATTAGGTGTTCTTTCTCTTCCGAGAAAGTTCACAGCAGCTCCTGTGCATCCCAGCACTTGAGTTATTACGGGCGTACCTTGCCGTAGTGGGATTTACGTTCTTGGGAGAACTAAAACACCCAGTTAGCTGAGGAGGTTGAAGTGACGTGCTCGCACTCCGCCAGCTGTGAAGAGTTGAAGAGGGAACCAGGACCGGGAGCGGTTGATCTAGTGAACTGGTGGACAAGGCATTCACCAGCTAGAGATAGATCGTAGGACACCTGTAACCGATTACTCTTAGTGGAATTTCCAGTGCTTCGACTGGAGAGTGGACGTAGATCGATTGATCGAACCACTATAAAAATTCTTTATTATTTATCAGCTTTCTGCTCTTCTGTCATATTTTAAACCCAGCACTCAAGTGTTGGAGTATATTCTGAAACTGATAAATAACTGTGCAAACAAGGCTAAATATTCTAAGTTTTGATACACCAGCTGACAGGTCCCAGTCAGCGGTGTAACCAGCGTGCAAGAAAACATTTATCATTATTTCCACTGCTAACGTTCATACTCTGAAAACCGGGACCAACAATAGTCATATTTTAATTTCATGAATCAATCGTATAAGAATGCTTTAACATTAGTAAATAATAAGCAGTAAACACACTTTCTATTATTCACAACATGCTTGGATGCTGTGCAAATAATAAATTAATCATATCATGCTAGAATAGATAATAAAAAAATAAAACAGTCCTCAAGGCCCCCATGTCAAGAATATTGTACCCTTTGCTCTTATTTGTAAATTTTATAGTTTTGGTTCATCAAAGCTAGCATATCTAGTTTTTAGCAACTTAGAACGTGTCACAAATTGTAAAAGTCTTGTATAATATAATCATATTCAAGTTGTAATAGAGCTAGAAAAACTCACTGAAGTTTGCTGAGGAGTCAGCAAAGCTTGAAGAAAAATGCTAGAAGACTCAAGAAATGAGAAGAGATTGCTGAAGGAGTAAGCAAATACAAAGATTTCTAAGGTGACTAGCAAACAATGAAGTATTATAAGGCTAGTAAACCTACGAAGACTGCTGGAAGCGTTAAACGAATACATCAAAATTGCTGAAGGAATAAAGCAAGCGGATTGCTGAATCTCAGCAGAAAAGCTGAAATATCAGCAAACGAACATCTACCTAGCAAACGACCGATAGCAATCAACAATCCGAATAAAAATCCATAAAAGAGAAATGATCTTTGATTCCCAGAATTAAAGAATCTCCAAAATTGAAGATTAGAACAATTAGAGACAAAAATGAGCTCCATACTCAACTAAAAGTTCCGTTCTAACAAGTCGGCAAATGAAATAAAAGAGCCAATCAGAAACATAGGAGATCTGAAGAGTCTCTGCACTCCTCAGAAAAGGGAGAACGAAGATTGGCAAGCAGACATTCAGTGTCTAAGGGACAAGATTCAGTGAGTCGTTTGAATCTTTGTCTATAAATATGAGATTTTGCAGAGGCAGAAGCAGTTTGGCATTTTTAAATATTGATAGACTTACGCGAGATCTCTCATACTCACTATCGAGTTCAAACTCTGATCATACATTGATCGAGGCTTTGTGGAAGCTTCCGAATTCATCTCGAGACCTTTTGAAGCTTGCTTCTAAGGTTTTCCTTGGGATTCTTTCTATTCTAGAAAGAATCTAGCAATCACCCTGATCTGCAGGTTGATTATTACGCGCTACCGCCACAAGTTAATGAAAGTTCAGGAAGAACTATAAAACTCCTATTTCGGCGACCAAGGAGTAGGGAGGTTTCTCCTCACTCTGAATGATCGCCCAAAAGATCGACAATGGAGGTGCTTGAAGGTGCGCAGTGTTCAGGTGGATGTGCTGATCATAGCTGGAGATCCAGCCTGGCCTTGTAATCAATCTTAGTGATTTCCAGTTAGTGGACTGAAGAGTGGACGTAAAACATTTGTTCGAACCACTATAAACCTGGTGTCCTTTTACTATTTACTGTTTCATTATATTTTTTTCTTTGAAACTCAACACATCAAGTGTTGTCGTATAACTTGAAGTGAATCTAAGTATTATTCGAGCATAAACACATTTCACAAAACACTTGCTAAGTCGCAACTTTTAAGTGGTATCAGAGCAGTTGATCTTTACAGACTAGCTGCTTCTGAATCGCTTAGAACCAGATCCATTTTCCTTGCATATTTCTTGTGTTTTCTGTGTTAAGCTCAGGTTAAAGGCTATGGCAAACAACGCAAAGTTGGGAAAGAACTCTCCTGAAACATACAACACCTGGAAAAAGAGGTTTTTGCTTACCTTGAAGAATGATGGCGCACGTAATCCAAGTAGGACCCATCAAAATCCAGAAAGTGAATGCTCGACTCGGTGAAAACATGAATGGACCATAAATGGTGGACAAGCCATGCAAGGAGTGGACTGTGTAAGACTGGATTCGATCTCTATCTGAACCTCTTGTGACAGAAGCCCTGGAATACAACAATGTCAAAGAAATGTGGGACTTTCTTGTCACCTTGAGTCAAGAAATAGATCAAATGAAGCGTAACAAGATTCAGCAATGCATGGATAAGTACGAGTCATTCCAGATGCGTCCTGGAGAAATGATAAAAAAAATGGAAGTGAGACTTAACTCAATCGTGTCGGAGTCGAAGGAGTTGGGAAGAAAGTATGAACTTCCTGACATGAATGCGAAAATACTTTAAAAAATACAAAAGGATGATTAGTTTGTTAAGGTGACAAGCCTCAAGGAGAAATATCCTTCGAGTATGACCACGAAAGAATTATTCGCATAGCTTCAAGCCCATGAATGGGATATCATGCAGATGAACTAAACCAAAACTTTGAGAGTTGCTACATCTATTGATAATCATGTCGTGGATTCATCATACTTTATTAAGAGAGACACACAAAAGTGGAAAACCAAGAAACCATTCCAATCAGATCGTCCAACTCATCCAAGTCCAGCAAAGAAGACCAGATCAGCAACTCGATCTCCACATAAAGAAGCTGAATGTTCCATCAGTGAGCCGGAGGAACAATGAGAAGACTGCAAAAGTTGTTACTGAAAGCTAAAGGAAAGAAAGAGGAACCACAACATAGTTTGCCAACAGAAAACCAGTCAACCAAGAAGATGCCAATGACGTGCTATGAGTGCAACTCCCCTAACCATCTAAAGTTTGAGTGCCCTCAAATAGATCCAAAAGAAAGGGAGAGACCGAAGAAGACCTTCAAGAGACGAGCATGAAAGGTCGTTGCAAAACCTCTGCTAACCACAATAGAGATACCAGACATTCCAGACCATGACGATGAAAGCTACTCTTTAGAAGATGAAGAAGATGTCCTTATGGTATTCATGATAAAAATCAATGAAAATGATGATGCTGATGATGAGAAGGAAGCAGAATTGGCTTTAGCAGTTACCAGCAATCAGGTAGCAAACTCTACTATGTCTGCTACCTCTACTTCAGCAAATTTGCATGATACTGTTGAGTCATGTTTTTATGAATCAGGAGACGTAAATGTGGAACTTCTTTTAGAAGAATTTTCAAAATTTTATGCTTTAAAATATATTTTAGTAAATGAAAATTCCTTGCTGAAATCTCAGCTTTCTATTTTGAACAGTGACATTGAAAAATCTAGGTCAGTAGACGAGGAACTTTTCAAACATAAAGCTGAATTCTCCACACTCAGTGTAAATTTAAAAAATTTAAAAGAGGAGTATGAAGTTTTAAAGAGTGAAAACTTCTTGCATAAACCCTGTCAATGCAGATTTTCTAAATGCACGAGAGACTTAAATGAGACTTGTATGCTCAAAGGAGCAGAAATGATTTTGCTAGAATCGATTTTGAGGATTGTGAATCAAACAATGTTGATCCCTAGAAATAAAAAAATAGTCTTTATTCCAGCAACTGGAAAGGGTCAGTAGAATGCTAGGAAAGACTTAGGGGATAATGCTAAATTAGCTAACGGTACTCAGCAGGAATGCTGGCAGGTTAAGAATCCCCTACTGGTCGATTAGCAAAGATTGAAAAGAGTATCTGCTGAAAAGACGTCAGCAAAGCCTATGTATGTAACCCAACAGATTGTTTCATCTGCTAGGAAGGTTCATACACAACCTAGCAAGGCTAAGAAATCTGCTGAGATTGTAAGAAAGCCAACATACACTCCAAGTAAGGGGAACACTTACTTGAGGCTAGAGTCTAAACTAATTCATTTTCAAAAGCCTGTGAAGGCTCAACACACCACTACACATCCTATGCTAATTCATTGCATTACTTCAATAGGAAGAGAAAATTTGTAAAGCGTTATGACAAAAATACTATCAACATCACGAAAGTCTGAATTCCCAAGGGACTAATCCAGAGAACTAATCATGTAGGACCCACTGTTGATCGGGTACCTAAAAATTAATATTGTATTTTGAAGGAACAGGGTCCAGCAAGAAGAACCTCGAAGAAAATAAAAGAATGGATCTTAGACAGTGGATGTTGAGGACACATGATAGGAGACGAAGATATTTTTACAGATCTTCAGAGAGTTAGAGGATCTTTAGTCTCCTTCGGTGATAATTCCAAAGCAAAAGTGATTGGAAGAGAGGGCATTAAGCAGAATCGAATGTGAATCATCAACGCGGCTCTCGTCAATAGTCTAAAGCACAATCTACTGAGCATCGGTTAGCTAACTGAAAATGGAGATATTGTTTCTTTAATTGATATAGGTTGCGTGATTGCTGACAAGACCATCGAAGAAATAAAGCTCATAGGAATCAGAAAGGGAGGACTTTATTTGGTCGATTGGCAAAGTGGATAGCAAGCCTCGTGCTTCATCGCATTCAACGAAGAAGAGACCAACTGGCTATGGCATAAAAGGCTGATGCATTTGAACTTCAAGACCATAAATTATATATCCAAGAACAACATTGTCGAAGGATTGCCCAAGGAGACCTTCAAAAAGAAAGGAGTGTGTAAAGCTTGCCAGCAAGGGAAGCAAACCAAGGCATCCTTCAGATCAAATCGAGAATAGACCACCTCAGAATAAATCCTTGAACTACTACACATGGATTTATCCAGCCCAATGATCGCGTATATTTTCAACCCGCGACTTAGCAAAGCTAATAATATAGCGGCAAATTATATTATCGATCCCACGAGGAAATGAACAACGAAAAATCCTATGTACTAACTTAAAAGTTCTTAAAGTACTGGATAGGTAGAATTAAAAATAAAAGGGTTTCCAAGTTCAATTACCTCAAGAAAACAATTACGAAAATAAACTTATTTTGAAAAGCCTAAAGGATAAGAAGTACAGATTCTAGGTTTTTCTCCTTATCAAGTATGACATGCATAAACAAATTGATTATTTTCCGATTTTTAATTCCTCTACATGGTGAAACATCAGAAAGCTATTATGAACTTCTTTGTTGGACAATTCATAAAGTGGATTAATTAATTATCTATCTCCTGTAGGTCTCAAGATTAATTAACTAACTCCTACAGTTCTACAGATTTATTCCTACAATCTATTCCCTTCAGTTACGACAAGAAATCAGATTATATTGTGAAAATCTCTTTCGATTGAAAACTATTATAGTTACGTCTCTAATTTCCAACTAGTAATCCTAAGTTAGTGGCCAACATACCCAAGATTAAGAATAAAACCAGATTTCACAAACTGTGAGGGAAAGGAAAAATAACTTCAATTAATCAAAACATGCATACATTGATAGTTTGAAAACCTAGAATCTAAGAAGACAATTAGTTACACATAATTCTAATCTTAATCATCATAGATAATGAACAAGAAAAGAAAAGATGAAAAGGAAAACTGAATCTTCCCCAAAGATTCAATCTCAAACCCAATGATCTTCTTCTTCTTCTTCTTCCTTGTGATGTGTCTCTCAATTGAATCCTCTTCTCTCTTGCTTTCTCTCTTGATTTTCGATCTCCTCTCTTGCTCTCTCTTGATTTTTGAATTCTTCAGCCTTTTTATAGATGTTGTGGATGAATCCTACCATACCTAGGAGTTAGATATGTGTTTATCTTCAGAAAATAGAAAAGATATGGTCTGCCCCGCGACACTCCGTCGATCGACGACTAAGCTTCGTCGATCGACGGCCAGTTGGCATTGATCGATGGTGGTTCTGCTCCAGTACTCCTGCGTCAATCTCTTCGAGTTCTTTCGTCGATCTTCTCTGAAGCTGCAGCGAACAAGTTTCCAAAATCCTCCTATTTTCATCCAAAAACCTGAATGATTCATCAAACACACCATAAAAAGCACAAAAGCCAATGTATGCTCGAAGAGACACTAAAAAACGATCCAACTATCACCAAAATAGACTAAGAAACAATAGATAAGTTGGTAAAAATATCAACTTATCAACTGCTTGTTAGTGTGGATTTCACCATAAGTTTGACAGATTTCTCATCTCTCCACTGCTTGTTAGTGTGGATTTTCAGGGAATCAATTAGGTCTTATTTTGGTTGTAATGTGGCTTACCTAAAAGGTGGGATAAATTTGGCTAAGTGACTTAAATGCTTACAATTTTTCCCCAACAAACCAAACATATCATAACCACAACACATCCGCATTCCTTCTAGTCCTTACAAAATTTTCTAGGGTTTCTTACTCATTATTTTTTTTCTTTTCTTTCCGATGGTGAACTACGATCTTCAAACTCAGAAATTCTTTCTTTTTTTTCTTTTTCACTCAATGTTCACTTCTCTCTATTTATTTTTCATGGAAACCCATATTCTTTCTTCCAGGACTCAAACTCATATTTCTCATTACACACCTTCCAAATATTTCACTATTTTCACTTCCTCAACCCTTCTTATCAAAGAAATTTTTCATTCTAGGCTCAAAGGGGTTACAAGTGGAAAATTCAGGTTAGTGTATGGGAAATGGCTATGAAAGAACTTGCCTAAATTCATATTCACCCTATTACCACACTTAATGCAATCTCAAGAGATAAATAAGTCAAATTCTAGGAAATAAATCATTAATCCTGACACTCAACAAAAGAAAGATAGGCAAAAATTTTCTCAGGGCTGAATTTTGTTCTCCTAAAAAATTATCCAACATTAATCAGTTTTCATGCAATAATTTATACTTCAAAGCTCAACTTATCAAATAAAAAGACTCCTATCATCGGCTACTCTATCGCATAGATTATCATGCTTATTTCACAAATATCTCAAGTCCTAATCAACAATCACAATTTCTAGGAGAAGACAAATCATATTTTCAATACCAACACAATCCAAAGTTCCGACTGCCCTATGTTCAAAAGCTCCTAAATAATTGTCTAGACTTTCCTATCATAGTAAATACCACAAATCAAAATTCAATGTAGTACTAGTTCTGAAGAAAAATCCTTGAAGAGATCAACTATTCACACTGAAGCAAAAGAACAAGGATGGTGATGGATTGAAAACAAAACACAAAAAGAAACAAAAACAAGATTAAAAAGATAAAAAGAAAGTAGTGAATGGAAAAGAGAAACGGTACCTCACTCATCCAATCATCATCCCCCCAAACTTGTTTCACTCCAAGGAGTGGACAAGTTTGCAAGTAAGATAGGAAAAGAGAAACGGTACCTCACTCATCCACCGGGGCGTCATCCATCACAGTATCCGGGGTGGCATCATCGACAAGTAACTGCCTGCGGATCTGACGCTCTCGCTGGCGGCGGACATAGGTGGAGTCTGGCTCGGTGCTCTAGAGCAGTCTCTGCATCTGATCCTCGAGTGTGTCAAGCCTCGTGGTCACGTGCTAGCGAAACTGGCCCTGATGCTCCCGCTGCGTCGCCTGCAAGGCTGCCTGCTGTTGCATGTAGAGATAGAGAGTCGCCAAGTCAATGCTGAAAGAGGAAGAATCTCCGGGGTAGTGACTGGACGACGCCCCACCTGTCCATCCGGGCGCTGCACCCTCAACTCCTACGTGTTGTTGCACGTGCGCATCATCCCTCATCCCCTGCTGTGATGGGATATCAGACTATCCCTGCCCGGGCTGTGCCTCGAGTCGGTGAATGACTCTGGACGTGCCTGCTCCTCCTCGGGCTCCAACCATGGCTGCCAAGTGGGCGGGGGAACTCATCAGCCAATTATCACGGAAGTGATAATCGGTGACTCGGCTGAGGGCCGACTGTGGCAACGGGAACTTGTCCCCGTTCGACATCTTCAAGAGCCATCCACCCTCGCGGGGTAGAAGAACCTGCATCCGAACTAAAAGATCGGTGCCCAATCCCCTCTCGTCCTAAAGTACCTCAAGGTCAGACAAGTCGATTCCCAGATGCTCGGCAATCGGGGTGATCAATCCCCCACTCCAAATGTTGCCCTTGGTGGCCTTGAGTTAGTGCCTCCAATGGTCCATGATGAGGGCGGCAAAGCTGAAGTGGTCTCCAGTGAGGAAGCAGGACAAGGCGTAGAGCTCCCCCACTCTCACCTTGGTACTCTCGTGCCGTCCTGAGATGGACACCCCCATGCATCGCTGAAGGTAGCGAAACACGGGGTTGTCGATGGAAGACGCCTTCAGGTTGCCGACGTCGAAGAGGTTTGGATCAGCTGGGGCATCGGCTGCAATCAGCCTCCAAAACTCGACATTGTTGAAACGTGCCGTAGGGGTGCCAGTGCCGTCAGTTGGGACCCCCCATATCTCGTCGAGGACATTCCTCGGAAGAATGTGGGTCTCAGTTCAGCTGGAAACTGATGGAGGTAGGCTCGTACTCCGGCTGGTCCTCGAACACCTCAAGGGTTGCCAAAAACTCCAGCACGAGCGATGGGTAAGTCAGCCATCGTTGTGTCATCCAGGTCCTCCATCCAACCCTGTTCAGCATGGTCAGAACATCCTCCCAGATGCCGAGTTTCTTCATCGTCCTTGAGCAGGGGTACAATGTCTGCTGGATGGTGTACTTCCTACCCCCGAACCTATGATAGCGCTCGACGGCCTCTTGGGTGGTGAAGGTCGGTGCATCAATCATTTTTGCTGCAAAGGTAGTTCAGGAACTGTTTAGCAAAATATCCAACAATCAACCAATTCCCAAGCATAAACTTATCAAACAAAGATTGCAATTAAGCCCAACGTACTTCTACCCATGCAAAATTGAATACACATTCACGCAATTCACATCCCAAACACCCAATGTACATCCCTAATTCGACAATTACCCTTAAAATCGTAAATTCAAAATTCCCCCAAAACTTGCTACCATTAAAATTGGGCAATTCCAACGGATACAAGTTCACATAAAGTACATATATCGACTAAGACTATCATACATATCGACCAATGAGCGAAGTTTGCAATGAAATCGACACATGAGCAAGAAATTGAAATAAGGGTTCCAAGGCCAAAATTTACAAAAATCATGCTCAAATCATGCAAAAATCATTAAATAATCGTAGAGGAGTAGTCTAGGATACATACCTTGAGTGGATTTTGCGAGTTTTGGAGAGAAAAATCAAACCGTGGGTGTTTTGGGTTGAGAGGGTGCGTGCGTGTGTGTTTGTGTTTGGAAAGGGGATAAAAAACCCGTTTTATAAGTCTCTGCCCGCGCCTCTGAATTGCGAGCGTCGATCGACGATGCCTAAAACTTCCGTCGATCGACAGGACATCCTCCGTAGATCGACGGAACTTTCTCCGTCGATCGACGGGACCCTGACTCTGGAATTTGAAAAACTGAAAGCTGAAAAAAATGAAAATTGTTGGGTTACCTCCCAACAAGTGCTTGGTTTAACATCGCTGGCTCGACGATACCTGTTTCCCTACGAACGGTTGAGATAGTACTTCTCCACCACGCTGATGTCGAGTGGGGTGTAGTATGGCTTTAAATTCTGTCCGTTTACCGTGAAGTTTCTTCCATCTTGGCCAGCTAGTTCGACTACACCATTGCGAAATTGGCGGGTAACGGTATATGGCCGTGCCCACTTTGACTGCAGTTTCCAGGGCATGAAGTGAAGTCGAGATTTGAATAAGAGAACTTTGTCACCCGGACCAAGGACACGTGGGCGGATTCCTCAGTCGTGGAATATTTTCGCTCGTCCCTTGTAGATGATGCTGTTCTTGTAGGCCTCGTCTCGAAAATCTTCCAGTTCATTCAGTGCCATGGCACGTTCCGGTGCAGCTGTTTTCCAGTCTAGGTTTAACTCTTTCACGGCTCTCCAAGCCTTGTGCTCCATCTCCACGGGGAGGTGGCAAGCTTTTCCAAAGACAAGCTGATAAGGAGAGGTTCCAATGGGAGTCTTGTAAGCAGTGCGGTACGCCCAAAGAGCATCATCGAGCTTCACAGCCCAATCCTTCCACTGCTTCACCTTTTTCTCTAATATCTGCTTGATCTCTCTGTTGGAGAGTTCCGTCAGCCTGTTCCCTTGAGGATGGTAGGGGGTAGTAACGCGGTGCTTGACTTCGTACCTGCAAAGAAGAGAGGCAAGCCATTTGTTACAAAAATGAGACCCCCCGTCACTTACTAGGGCTCTTGGCGTGCCGAAACGTGTCATGAGTTTCTGAAGGAATTTGATGACTGCTTTTGAATCGTTGGCAGCTATTAGAACTGCTTCAACCCATCTTAATACATAGTCCACCGCGAGCAGGATGTAGGAGGAACCATGAGATGGCGGGAATGGTCCCATGAAGTCGATCCCCCACACATCAAATTTCTCAACTTCGACCACAGGCGTTTGGGGCATCTCATCCCTACGCGAGATGTTGCCGGTTCTCTGGCAGCGATCACAGCTTGTAATCCATACTCAACAGAACTCGTAGATGGAAGGCCAGTAGAATCCGCTCGCGAGGATCTTGAATGCCGTCCGATTGGCCAAATGGTGGCCACCGCTAGGAGCTGAATGACAGGCGGGGAAGATCTGATGCCACTCTGACTGAGGCACGCAACGCCGCATAATCCAATCTGTGCATCTCCTCCACAGATAAGCGTCCTCCCAATAATAGAATTTGAAATCGTGGAGGAACTTTTTCTTCACATAAGGAGAGGAGTCTGGTGGAAGTACGCCGCCCACCAAGTAATTGGCGAAGTCCGCATACCATGGTGTCTTTGACTCGTACGTCTCTCTCAGATCCCTTAGGGCGCAGATTTGCTCGTTCGGGAAGGTCTCTCGGATCCTCAGTTCCTGATCATCTCCTTCAGCTGGTGGCTCGAGTCTTGAAAGATGGTCGACAATCACGTTCTCACTTCCCTTTCTATCCTTGATCTCGAGGTCAAACTCTTGGAGCAGCAGGATCCATCTTATCAGCCTCGGCTTCGCATCTTGCTTGGTGAACAGGTACTTGATAGCTGCGTGGTCGGTGTAGACAACAGTTTTGGATCCTATCAGATAGGACCAGAACTTGTCGAAGGCATATACCACTGCTAGCATTTCTTTCTCAGTGGTGGTGTAGTTACACTGGGCCAGTTCATGCTCTTGCTGGCGTAGTGAATCACATGGAAGAGCTTTCCTTTCAATTGCCCCAAGGCTGCTCCAACGGCATAGTCGCTGGCACCGCACATCAGGATGAAAGGCTCGCTCCCATCCGAAGAAGTAAGCACTTGAGCAGTCACGAGTGCTGCTTTCAACTTCTCGAAGGCTTGCATGCAGTCCTCGTCGAAGACGAAAGAGACATCCTTCTCTAGTAGATTACACAACGGCCGCGAGATCTTTGAAAAGTCCTTGATGAACCTTCTGTAGAACCCTGCACGTCCAAGGAAACTTCTCACCGCTTTGACATTCGTTGGTAGCGGCATCTTTTCTATCGCTGCTACTTTTGCTCGATCAACCTCTAGTCCTTCGGCTGATACTCAGTGTCCTAGCACAATCCCTTCTTGCACCATGAAGTGGCACTTCTCCCAGTTGAGGCTGAGGTTTGTCTTGGTGCATCTTTCCAGTAAGGTAACTTGATTCGGCAAGCAAACATCAAATGAACTACCAAACACAAAAAAATCGTCCATAAATACCTCCATGACATCTTCGATCAGATAGTGGAAGATTGCCATCATGCATCTCTAGAAAGTAGCCCGTGCATTGCACAGTCCGAATGGCATCCGTCGGTAAGCGAAAACTCCATAAGGGCATGTGAATGCGGTCTTGTGCTGATCTTCCGGTGCCACAGCTATCTGGTTGTAACCTGAATAACCATCAAGAAAACAATAGAAAGGGTAACCAGATAAACGATCAAGCATCTGATCAATGAAGGGAAAAGGAAACTGATCCTTCCACGTAGCGGTATTCAACGCCCGATAATCTATGCAGAATCGCCAACCCGTGATGGGTCTTGTCGCCATTTCTTCTCCATCGTCATTCTTTACTATTTGCATCCCTCCTTTCTTTGCTACAACTTGTTTAGGGCTCACCCATTTGGTGTCGGAGATTGGGTAGATCATCCCATGGTCAAGAAGTTTGAGAACCTCCTTCTTCACAGCTTCTTGCATGAAAGGGTTCAACCGCCTCTGTGCTTGTCTTTTTGGTGCAGCATTCTCCTCGAGAATGATCTTGTGCATGCAAAGCGAGGGGCTGATCGCTTTTATGTCTCCCAATGTCCATCCAATGGCGCTTTTGTACTGCCGTAAGACTCGCAGTAACTTCTCCAACTCCCCCTGTGTCAAGTAGGCAGAAACAATAACAGGGTAAGTTTCATTTGGTCCAAGAAATGCGTACCTGAGATGTGTCGGGAGGGGTTTGAGTTCCAGTTTTGGCAGATCGGAGTTAGACTTCGGCTTGTAGAAGGGAGCATCGATCGACGTTGGCTGTCCGTCGATCGACGATGACTCTACAGCTGAAATCCCTTTTCCACGTCTCGCTGTTTCTGTCGAAGAAAACTTCTGGGTTACTACTGCTCGGGCATCGATCGACGCTGGCCCACCGTCGATCGACGGAGGTCTGAAGTTGCCGTTGATCGATGATCATTCACCGTCGATCGACGGTGACTTGCTATCTCGATGTTTCGGGCAAAATTAGCCCGGCAGTGGTTCTCTTTTGGTCTCCTTCTCTCGAGTTACTTCCTCAAACACATCCAGTTCCATCACTAGATCCACAATCTCTCCTTCTGCTTCCTCCAGATTTGACGACGAGAAGAGTGAGTGCTGTAGGTAGTTCTCGAGAAAATCTGGCTGACCTTTGAGAGAGGCGAATGGAGAGGAGAATACCGGGCTGAAGCAGTCGATCATATGGCATTCCTCCTGGTAGCTATCATCGTTGTGCTTCTGCATCGCCTTATATATAGAGAAAGTTACTAACTCATTGTTGACTCTGAATGTCAGTTTGCCATCTTGAATATCAATCAGAGCCCCACCGGTTTTCATTAACGGTCTTACTAGAATCAGAGGGATGTTCCGATCTTCTTCCATGTCAAGCACCATGAAATCGGCGGGAATTATGAAATCTTTCACTTTTACAAGCACATCTTCCACTATACCTCTTGGATAGGACACCGATCGGTCGGCCATCTGTAAGGTTATGGTTGTCGGCTTGATATTCCCGATTTCCAATCTCTTGAAAATTGAAAGTGGCATCAAGTTGATTGAGGCGCCATAGTCACAGAGAACTTTTCCGAAGGTTTCTCCACCGATGACACAAGAAATCGTGAATGAATCTGGATCCTCTCGTTTGACTGGCATCTTTTTCTGTATGATGGCGCTGCATTCTTCAAAGAGATTTACCATCTCGTGTTCCATGAAGGGTCGCGTCTGAGAGACCATGTCGTTGGCGGTTGTTGGAAATGCTTCAACCCATCTTGATACATAGTCCACCGCAAGCAGGATGTAGGAGAAACCATGAGATGGCGGGAATGGTCCCATGAAGTCGATCCCCCATACATCAATTATCTCGACTTCGACCACAGGCATTTGGGGCATCTCATCCCTACGCGAGATGTTGCCGGTTCTCTGGCAGCGATCATAGCTTGTGATCCATCCTCGACAGAGCTCGTAGATGGAAGGCCAGTAGAATCCGCTCGCGAGGATCTTGAATGCCGTCCGATTGGCCGAATGGTGGCCGCCGCTAGGAGCTGAATGACAGGCATCGAAGATCTGATGCCACTCTAACTGAGGCACGCAACGCTGGATAATCCCATCTGCGCATCTCCTCCAAAGATAAGGATCCTCCCAATAATAGAGTTTGACATCATGGAGGAACTTTTTCTTCGCATAAGGAGAGGAGTCTGGTGGAAGTACGCCGCCTACCAAGTAATTGGCTAAGTCCGCATACCATGGTGTCTTTGACTCGTACGTCATCCTCAGATCCCTTAGGGCGCAGATTTGCTCGTCCAGGAAGGTCTCTCGGATTCTCAGTTTCTGATCATCTCCTTCAGCTGGAGGCTCGAGTCTTGAAAGATGGTCGACAATCACGTTCTCACTTCCCTTTCTATTCTTGATCTCCAGGTCAAACTCTTGGAGCAGCATGATCCATCTTATCAGCCTCGGCTTTGCCTCTTGCTTGGCGAACAAGTACTTGATAGCTGCGTGGTCGGTGTAGACAACAGTTTTGGATCCTATCAGATAGGACTGGAACTTGTTGAAGGCATATACCACTGCTAGCATTTCTTTCTCCGTGGTGGTGTAGTTACACTGAGCTGGGTTCATACTCTTGCTGGCGTAGTGAATCACATGGAAAAGCTTTCCTTTTAATTGCCCCAAGGCTACTCCAACGGCATAGTCGCTGGCATCGCACATCAGGATGAACGACTCGCTCCAATTTGGAGAAGTAAGTATTGGAGCAATCACGAGGGCTGCTTTCAACTTCTCAAAGGCTTGCATGCAGTCCTCGTCGAAGATGAAAGAGACATCCTTCTCTAGTAGATTACACAACGGCCGCGAGATCCTTGAAAAGTCCTTGATGGACCTTCTGTACAACCCTGTGTGTCCAAGGAAATCTCTCACCGCTTTGACATTTGCTGGTGGTGGCATCTTTTCTATTGCGGCTACCTTTGCTCGATCAACCTCTAGTCCTTCGGCTGATACTTGGTGTCCTAGCACAATTCCTTCTTGCACCATGAAGTGGCACTTGTTTCAGTTGAGACAGAGGTTTGTTTCGGTGCATCTTTCCAGTACGGGAGCTAGGTTCTGCAAGCAGACATCAAATGAGCTACCAAACACAGAAAAATCGTCCATAAATATCTCCATGACATCTTCGATCAGATCGTGGAAGATTGCCATCATGCATCTCTGGAAAGTAGCCGGTGCATTGCACAGTCCGAATGGCATCCGTCGGTAGACAAAAACTGCATAAGGGCATGTGAATGAGGTCTTGTGCTAATCTTTCGGCGCCACAGCTATCTGGTTGTACCCTGAATAACCATCAAGAAAACAATAGAAAGGGTAACCAAATAAACGATCAAGCATCTGATCAATGAAGGGAAGAGGAAAGTGATCCTTGCACGTAGCAGTATTCAATGCCCGATAATTTATGCAGAATCGCCAACCCGTGATGGGTCTTGTCGCCACTTCTTCTCCATCGTCATTCTTTACTATCTGCATCCCCCTTTCTTTCCTACGACTTGTGTAGGGCTCACCCTTTTGCTGTCGGAGATTGGGTAGATCATCCCATGGTCAAGAAGCTTGAGAACCTCCTTCTTCACAACTTCTTGCATGATAGGGTTCAACCGTCATGGTGCTTGTCTTTTTGGTGCAGCATTCTCCTCGACAATGATCTTGTGCATGCAAAGCGAGGGGCTGATCCCTTTTATGTCTCCCAATGTCCATCCAATGGCGCTTTCCGTAGGACTTGCAGTAACTTCTCCAACTCCCCCTGTGTCAAGTATGCAGAAACAATAACAGGGTAAGTGTCATTTGGTCCCAGAAAAGCGTACCTGAGATGTGTCGGGAGAGGTTTGAGTTCTAGATTTGGCGGATTGGAGTTAGACTTCGGTTTGCAGAAGGGGGCGTCGATCGACGATGATTCTACAACTGAACTCCCTTTTCCACGTCTCGCTGTTTCTATTGAAGAAAACTTCTGGAGTGCTACTGCTCGAGCATCGATCGACGCTAACCCATCGTCGATCGATGGTGGTCTGAAGTCACCATCGATCGAGGATCCTTCGCCGTTGATCGATGATGATTTGTTATCTTGCCGTTTCGAGCGAGATCAGCCCGACAGTGGTTCTCTTTTGGTCTCCTTCACTCGAGTTACTTCCTCGAACACATCTAGTTCCATCACTACATCAAGTCTTCAGAAAATCCGGCTGACCTTTGAGAGAGGCGAATGGTGAGGATAATACTGGCCTGAAACAGTCGATCATATGGCATTCCTCCTAGTAGCTACCATCGTTCTGCTTCTGCATCGCTTTATATATAGAGAAAGTTACTGACTCATTGTTGACTCTGAATTTCAGTTTGCCGTCTCGATATCAATCAGAGCCCCACCGTATTTCAGGAACGGTCTTCCCAGAATCAAAGGGATGTTCCGATCTTCTTCCATGTCAAGCACCACGATGTCGGCGGGAATTATGAAATCTTTCACTTTTACAAGCACATCTTCCACTATACCTTTTGGATAGGACACTGAACAGTCGGCCATCTGTAAGGTTATGGTCGTTGGCTTGATGTTCCCGATTTCCAATCTCTTGAAAATTGACAGTGGCATCAAATTGATTGAGGCGCCAGAGTCATAGAGAACTTTTCCGAAGGTTTCTCCACCGATGACACAAGAGATCGTGAATGAACCTGGGTCCTCTCGTTTGACTGGCATCTTTTTCTGTATGATGGCGCTACATTCTTCAAAGAGATTTACCGTCTCGTGTTCCATGAAGGGTCGCTTCTGAGAGACCATGTCTTTTAGAAACTTTATGTATCCCGACATTTCTTGGAGTGCTTTAACCAGATGAATGTTGATATGTACTTTCTTCATGTTTTCCAGGAAGCGTGCATACCTTTCGTTCATCTTGCTTTTGGCGAACCGCTGTGGATACGACAAGGGCGGCTTTTTCAGGGACAGAGCTGGAGCATGCGTTGATCGATGATGGTTGTGTTCGTCGATCGACGGCCCTTCTTTGCTGGCATCAATCGATGGTTGCTCACCGTCGATCGACGGTGACTCATCGTTGGTAGCCTCGTCGGCCTGTTCGACATCTTCGTTCTCCTTCAATTCAGCCCTTGCTTTTTGTGGCCCTTCATAGGATTTCCCCCCCTCTCAGAGTAATAGCGTTCACTTGATTTCTCTGATTCTGATTCTTGGGGTTAACCTGTGTATTGCTTGGAAGTTGCCCCGGTTTATGTTGTGCTCTGAGAGCATCAACGATCTGGCTGACTTGAGTCTCTATTATCTGGATGTGCTTTTGCATTTGTTCTATCTTGGTATTCAAACCAGAGATCTCATGCTCCAATTTACTCACCTTGATAGTGGATCCTTCCATGAATTTGGCCAAAATCTCCTCGAGATTTGGCTTCTTCTTGTCGACCACTACTCCGTCTTGTACGACAAATCCAGGAGGTGGTTGTTCAGCAGCTTGAGGATTCGCATAGGAGAACCCAGGGTGGTTCCTAGCGTGATTGTAGTTGTAGTGCTGGTTTTGTTGCTGGTAACCTCCACGGTAGTTATTATTCTGGTAACCACCTCTCTGAACAAAATTCAAATCAGCTTGTTCTCCTTCAAGGGGAGGCTGTACAGGCTCCACTACGGCTACTACCTTTTCTTGCTTCAAGGAAGCGAACTCCTCTTGAAGCTTCTTGACTTCAGCAACCAAGTCAGGCTCTTCTGCAGCTTTCTTTTCCACTACTTTCTCGACGGCTTTGACGGGTCTATGTCTGCTTGAGGACCAGCGTTGATTGTTGTTGGCCATCATTTGGAAGAACTCCATGGCCTTCTTTCCGCTCTTTTTCATGATGGTATCCCCCAGTGTGGTGTCTACCAACTCAACAGTCCTTTCATTCAAGCCTTCATAGAACGCCTCGGCTTGTTCACCTGGTGGTAGACCATGTCCGGGACATGCTCTGAGTAATTCTTTGTAGCGTTCCAACGCTTCATAGAAACTCTCATCCGGTCTTTGAGCAAACCTAATGATTTCCTTCCTTCTTTGTCAGATGATGTTCGGAGGGAAGAAATTCTCGAGGAACTCATTCCGTAGTTTGATCCACGTATTGATCTCCCCTTGTCCAGTGCAGTAAACCAAGATTGTGCCTTATCCCGCAGTGAGAATGCCAACAGACGCATTCAGTTGGCACTTTTGCTGACCCCTCCAATCTTGACAGTATTGCAGAGCATCATAAATTTGTCTAGGTGGGCATATGGATCCTCAGTAGCCCTTCCGCCGAACTGGTTCTGTTGAACCATCTGAACTAGTCCAGTCTTCAACTCGAAATTATTTGCATTAATTCTGATTCTGAAGTCGGTTTCTTTGAACTAAGGTCGATACCTCTTCTGCATTGCTTTTTCGTCTTCCTCTTCATCATATGAGTCATTAGGAGGCTCCTGGTCCTCGTCATCTTCATCCTCAGGTTGATCTTCAAATATTGGATTCCTATGACCGAACCGAGGGTTTCTGTTGTTTCTCCCCCTGTCTCAATCTAGGATCAATTGTTGCATTTGTTCCCTCATGGCTTGGATTTCTTGGACCAGAGCAGTCTGCTCTTCCAAGGTTAGTCCTACTGGTGGTGTTGGCTGCACAATCGGGTATTGTGGTATGTCATTAGGTTGTGGTACTTCGTTTGCCATTGCCTGATTACTTGAGCCTTCTTGGGCGCGCTTATTCCTTCAGATTTTTCTGCACGTGGCTTCGATGTCCGGATAGTAATAAAGCGGATCCTCTGCTCGGGCTCTTGTACTCATGCGCTACCTGTACAGTAAAGTAGTTTGTGAGATGGAACTGCGGATTAACAAAGACGAAACAAAATAAAACTGAAAACTATTAAAATATGAAGGCGTTGATCGATGCTAGAGTGGGCGTCGATCGACGGCCCTTCGTACTGAAAGAAAGAAAGAAAAAAACGATTGTTTAAAAAGATGTTACAGCCTAAATCAGTACTCTAATTACAAAGTTAATAGTAGGACAATTCTGTCCTTTCCCCGACAACGGTGCCAAAATTTGATCGCGTATATTTTCAACCCGTGACTTAGCAAAGCTAATAATATAGCGGCAAACTAAATTATCGATCCCATGAGGAAAGGAACAACGAAAAATCCTAAGTACTAACTTAAAAGTTCTTAAAGTACTGGATAGGTAGAATTAAAAATAAAAGGGTTTTGAAGTTCAATTACCTCAAGAAAACAATTACAAAAATAAACTTATTTTGAAAAGCCTAAAGGATAAGAAGTACATATTCTAGGTTTTTCTCCTTATCAAGTATGACATGCATAAACAAATTGATTATTTTCCAATTTTTAATTCCTCTACACAGTGAAACATCAGAAAGCTATTATGAACTTCTTTGTTGGACAATTCATAAAGTGGATTAATTAATTATCTATCTCCTGTCGGTCTCAAGATTAATTATATTATATTCCTACAATCTATTCCCTTTAGTTACGACAAGAAATAAGATTATATTGTGAAAATCTCTTTCGATTGAAAACTATTACTGTTACGTTTCTAATTTCCAACTAGTAATCCTAAGTTAGTGGCCAACATACCCAAGATTAAGAATAAAACCAGATTTCACAAACTGTGAGGGAAAGGAAAAATAACTTCAATTAATCAAAACATGCATACATTGATAGTTTGAAAACATAGAATCTGAGAAGACAATTAGTTACACATAATTCTAATCTTAATCATCATAGATAATGAACAAGAAAAGAAAAGATGAAAAGGAAAACTGAATCTTCCCCAAAGATTCAATCTCAAACCCAATGATCTTCTTCTTCTTCTTCCTTGTGATGTGTCTCTCAATTGAATCCTCTTCTCTCTTGCTTTCTCTCTTGAATTTCGATCTCCTCTCTTGCTCTCTCTTGAATTTTGAATTCTTCAACCTTTTTATAGATGTTGTGGATGAATCCTACCATACCTAGGAGTTAGATATGTGTTTATCTTTAGAAAATAGAAAAGATATGGTCTGCCCCGCGACACTCCGTCGATCGACGGCCAAGCTTTGTCGATCGACAGGAAGGACCAAGCATCGTCGATCGACGGTGGTTCTGCTCCAGTACTCCTGCGTCGATCTCTTCGAGTTCTTTCGTCGATCTTCTCTGAAGCTGCAGCGAACAAGTTTCTAAAATCTTATGATTTTCATCCAAAAACCTGCATGATTCATCAAACACACCATAAAAAGCACAAAAGCCAATGTATGCTTGAAAAGACACTAAAAAACGATCCAAACATCACCAAAATAGACAAAGAAACAATAGATAAGTTGGTAAAAATATCAACTTATCACCCAGTGACTCCACCCACTGTAGGTAACAAAAATTATTCATTTGTAGTTGTTGACGACTATTCCAAGTACACGTGGGTGAGGCTTCTAAAGAGCAAGGATGAGGTCAAAATAATCCTACCGGAGCTGATACTTCGAGTACAAAATCACAAAGAGGTCACGGTAAAAAGGATTAGAGAAGATAACGGTACATAATTTTGCAATGGTGCGCTAATGAACTTTTGTGCCGAAACTGGGATAGGACATGAAAGGTCCGCTGCAAGAACACCTCAACTGAATGACTTAGCAGAACGAAGGAATAGAACCTTGAAAGAGGCCGTGCAAATGATGCTTGCTGATACAAATCTTGGACAGATGAAATTGGGGAGAAGCAATGATGATTGCTTGTTATACACAAAACTGAAGTGGAATAAATGCCAGGTTCAACAAGACTCCCTACAAAATCTATCATGGTCGTAAGCCTTCCTTAGTTCATTTTCGTGCTTTCAGTTCACCATTTAATATCCGTAACTATGGAAAGTCAAAGTTAACTACCTTCTCTCCCAAAGCTGATGAAAGGGTGTTCCTAGGGTATGGGCATTCTTCTCACAAGGGTTATAGAGTGCTTAACAAGAATACCAATCTTGTTGAAATAACATGCAATGTTATTTTTGATGAAGCTACGTTAGTGCACAGGACTGTTAGTGAAACATGAGATTTGATTCAGGAGACCAATGATATTAATGGACAATCGGGCTTGAATACTTCCGATGTTGAACCGATTCCTTCGACTAGGTTCATGAGTGAATCTACATCTATGCTGGAGACATCGGCTGATCAACAAACAACTGAGAGGGCCGGTGATGCAACTCGCAATGTTGAGGCCTCACTAAATCCTCTCATGGAGATAACAAGTCAAGAGGGAACTCAAGAAGAAGATATCTTTTAGCAGAATGAAGATGCTGCTGGAAGTCCCCAAAATGGCAAGAGGACTGCTGAAAATAATCAAGAGCCGACTGCTAATAGAAGACTTGTCATCGTTCCAGTAGATGCAAACTCAACAGACGAATCGTCAGTAAACAATCATGCTGCAGATGCATCAAACTATTTTAATAACCTACAACTTATTGATGTTCCTATTTTAGGAAGCCAGATCGGAGAAACTAGCAGTCAAACAATACCGGTCACTGAGCTATGGAGACCGAAGTGGCTACTGAGATATCATCCTTCAGAAGCAATATTAGGAGATCTTACCGATCCAATTCGTAGCAGACACAGTGCGATGCTAGCTTGCTACATATCCCAGGAAGAGCCATCCAATGTTGCTGATGCACTTAAATCTGCTGACTGGATAAACACGATGCGAAAAGAACTATCAAAATTCACAGGGAATCATGTGTGGGATCTTGTGGATTGACCAACACATCAATCAGTGATCGGGACAAAATGGGTATTCAGGAACAAACATGATGAAAATGGACTTGTTATCTGGAACAAAGCAAGGCTTGTAGCTAAGGGATACGCATAGTGCGAAATCAATTTTAACGAGATATTTGCTTCAGTAGCTCGACTGGTAGCAATCAGGTTATTCCTTGCATATGCTGCTCACCATGGTTTTACTGTGTTTCAGACAGACATCAAGAGTGCATTCCTGAATGGTGAACTAAAGGAGAAAGTATACGTGGAGCAACCTCCTGGTTTTGAACGAGGTGACAAGGTGGACAAATTGAGAAAAGCTCTATATGGACTAAAGCAAGGTCCCAGAGCTTGATATGAGACATTGTCACAGTTTTCTACTGGACAATGGATAGAAGATCGACTGGACACTCTTCTTGATCAAGGGTGCTGAAGATATTCTACTTGTTCAAAATCTTTGGTTCGAAGAATCTAACCCTTTGTGAAAAGTTTTCTCAGCTCATGCAGAGTAACTTTCAAATGAGCATTATGGAAAATATGTCATACTTCTTAGGCCTACAAGTTCATCAATCCAGCGATGGGATCTTCATTCATCATAAAAAAATATACAAGGGATCTCATCAGCAAATACTGTCCTGTAAAGACAAAGACTCTATAGATTCCCATGAGCACAACATGCCAAATTTTGTTAGATGAAGAAGAAAAATCTGTAAATCAAACAGCATATCAAGGTATTATTGGTTCATTATTATATCTAACGACCAGCAGGCCAGATAATTCGTATATTGTAGGTGTGTGTGTAAGGTATTGAGAAAATCCAAAGAAATCACACATGGAATGCGCAAGAAGAATTTTCAAGTATTTGAAAGGGACAGAGTCACTTAGAATTTGGTATCCCAGAGCAGACGAATTCGCACTCATTGGATATTCAGATTCAGACTTTGAAGGATGCCGAATTCATCAGAAAAGTACAAGTGGGACTTGCCACTTCCTTAGACACAAGTAGATCAGCTGGTTTAGGTAAGAACAACACTCGGTAGCAACATCCACAACAAAAGCTAAATATGTAGCAACTGTGAGCTGCTGTAGATCAAGAAACAACTTCAAGATTATGAAGTCAGCACCGGAGCGTCCCTATATACTACGACAACAACAGCGCGATCTGCATCACAAAGAACCTAGTTCATCATTCTAGGACAAAGGACATTGATATCAAACACCATTTTATCCGAGATCACGTTGCAAAGAAGTACATTTTAGTGGATTACTTTCGTACAGAAGACTAGCTTACGAATATATTCACGAAACCTCTAGCAAAGAGCACATTTAAAGAGCTCTGTCTTAAGCCCAGATTGTTGGAATTAGATGAGGTTGTGGAAGAATGAGTCCAAGCTCTCATTCTATTCTTGGTTTTCTTGGATTTCTGGAGTTGATGCCGATTAAAGTGTGTCGAAGCTCACACTTTTTAGCAAAATGTTAAGAAGATCGCTAGTCATTTTGCTGAGTCCAAGCTCTCAGCGAACTAGTTGTGGGTTGCTAAAATTCTAACCTTTAGCAGACTCCTTGGTGATTGCTGAGTCCCAACTCACAGCAAACAATTATTGGACTACTGGATCATTCATTAGCAGACACTTCCCAACAAACAAGAGTCAATTCTGAAAGGGGCGGGATTTCTCAACCGTCGTAATAGTTTAAGCTACATTAATGGCAAGAATTAATTTGTGCTCGATCAATATTCAATATCATTTCCTAAGATTATGTTCAAGGCTCTAGACGTTTCAAATTCATATATGGTATCATGAACGACCACGTGGAAGGTATTTAGAAATTGTCGGTTCCCAAGACAGATGATTTGATTGATCAAAGAACCTTCAAGCAGGTTGTGTCTATTTAAGAGAAATCTCTCATTGGAAGTAGGATACACAACCCTCCTGAAAATACATTCGATTCATGCCAGTTTCAATCCCCTCAATTAAGGATTAAATCTTGTTGCTCAAGAAAAGATGTCTGCCTTTACCATCTCACCAAAGTTCCGACAAGATAGGTTCGAGCAATGAGACTTGAAAGTCTCAAAATTGAGAGGAAAGCTAGTAATCTTCCCCAAAAACATTCCAAAGAAGATTCTCTCAATTCTCGGTTCATTGCTGATAATGGATTTTCTCATATTAGAACTAATGGGAAGAAAATGTTCATCTCGTTAGGCCATAACAACTTCATCATTGGTGATATGTATGCTTGTCTGGTGGGTCTGTGGATGAATTTTCATTAGTCACATGGTTTGGGAAACTCCTTTGGGTGCCCGTGGAAATGTGCGTCCAAAGGATTCCAAAATCACATCTTCCTCACCTCTTCTTCTAGGGTTTCAAAAGTCAGCAATGGAGAAGAAGCAGAGATGGAGAAAAGGCTTGCGGACGGTGCAGATGTTAAACATATACATCTATATGGCATCCGGAGCTAAAGAAGTATGCATCTAGGCATAGAAGCTTGCAGGTGGTGCAGATGTTACCCATCCTACATCTGTATGACACCTGAGGTTGTTGAAAGAGTGCGGACAAGACCACCAGTCTGAGCAGATGGTGAGATCTGCTAGACTCGGACTTCCTATCAAACTATATGCTGGACTATTCGCAAGAAACTAGAAGGTTGTTGCCGAAGAGATATCTACATTGCCTGCCCGACAAGGGGAGGTAGAAGATGAACTTGCAAAAAAACATCTCGTAGCCTAGAGGGCATTGCTGCGCAAGTGGGGAGACTTGCAGCAACAATATCAAGAAGAAGACACCGGAGACGGAATGGATCCAGCAAAGACGTTATTTGGAGCAGTTTTATGTTTAAGCTCGATCATTGTAACCTGTAGTTTACTACTTTATGAT
This sequence comes from Plectranthus barbatus, assembly GCA_026898455.1. Taxonomy (NCBI): domain Eukaryota; kingdom Viridiplantae; phylum Streptophyta; class Magnoliopsida; order Lamiales; family Lamiaceae; genus Plectranthus; species Plectranthus barbatus. The sequence continues at coordinate 120,868 of JAPKLW010000135.1, read as the reverse complement.
CTTTAACTCTTGTCAATTAACGATATCAATAATATAACTCGCTCGTTTTGATGACAATTCTCTATTGTCTCAAAATCATAAATGCCTTAGTATTTGCTAGTTCATTACACTCCTAGTGTAAACATCTTCCTATGTGACCACTTTATGTTTTCCTTTGTTCAAATCAAAAAGGAGGAAAATCAGAAGATAGGGAAGCCAAAAAAAGTCTTCCTCAAGATCTATGAATTTTAGGAGAGTGCTTGATGAGTGTTGCGATCAAACGTTCAATAAAGGTTCTGCTATTTGCTGAGTCCAAGCTCTCAGCAAATTTTCGTTGTCTGCTAAGTAGGAGATTGTAGCAGATTATCGATAGCTGCTGTGTCCTAGCTCTCAGCAGATTATTGTTAGTTGCTGGTCCAAGCTCTCAGCTTCTTTCTGCTGTCTATTAAGATCAATCTATCAATAGATCCCCGATGGAAGCACTCAGCATATTCCCAAACATTGTTGAGTCCAAGCTCACAACAATATGCTCTTTTGTTTGCTAATATGACAAGCAGGGCAAATCGAGAATGTTTTCAAATATCTCGAAAGGTGGGAGTATCCAATTGATGGAAGTAGGTGCTATACACTACATTAATTGGAGGAGTGACTACTACATAGGGCGGCGACAAATGACTGATTGCCACATCATCCACACTCGAGTTTTTATCATCGTAGGATGAAAGGCGATCCATCACTCAACTTCTCAACCGTAGACATGTTCCAGATTAAAGAATGGATCAACCATCCATTTAACTTCATTGCTTCAACTCATATAAAGGACGTTGGTTTGAGAATTTCTAATCCTATTTGATATTTACATTCCTGACTTATAATTATTCTTTAACTCTCTACTTTTTCTCTATGTTCAGGAAAGGCTATAATGGCAGAATCATCAAACTGATCAAGTCCCCCTGCCAAATCATTAGGAAGGCCTACTATTCCCAGAAAACCAGATCAATTTCATCCCACCTTCACAGGCATTTTCTAGAAGGGGAAGATTGATGAGTTAATCGGACATGGGCAGATGGTCTCCTTGTTGAAGAAATCCCTTGCTCTATTGAAAGATGAGACTGCTGAACTGACTGTTGAACCATCCTATGAGTTGGTCATGTCTACTACTATCCCTGCTACTTCCGAGCCCTCAAATTCAAGTACCTATCACAGAGACATCCAGAGGTACATCGATGTTGTGGTAGAAGCCAAAGTAGAGGCAAGAGTAGAAGTGTAGGTGAATTTTCAAGTAGTAGAACATGTTGCCCGGGCTAAAGAAAAACTCTGACAGGATCTTAAAGATGACTTTGACTCTTTGTCCACTGACCTTTTGGTTGCGATCAAAGAGGGGGAAGAGAGAAGGTTAGCTGAAGAAACATAGCGGCAGAAGGAAGAAGAAGAAAAAAGAAGACGTCGCCTCGAAGCCCGAAGGAAGATGGACGAAGATCTAGGGAGACAACAAGAGGAAGAAGAAAAGGGAGAGCAGAGGAAGAAGGAGGAAAGGGATAGAATAATGAGAGAAAAGCAAGAAGCCTTTGTGGACAATTTCATGAAGTTCACTACGAAGAAATTCAGAAAGTTGAAGAAGGCCACCAGCTCCTCTAGTGACAAAGATGCTGAGTCTAACTCCTTTAGAACTAAGAAGTAATCTCTCCTATCTCTATGTCACTTTGTAAGTTTTTTTTTTTGGGTTGGTGTTTCCTATACCTCACTGCTAAATTATATTGGAAACCAACCTAGGATGATGACAACACCTCATTGTCCAACTCTTAATTTATGTGTTATAATTGAACTTACACATACTGTGTAATCAGCAAATTGCTTGGACTACTTGAGTGTGTGCGATATGTTCCGTTGTATTGCTTTATATTATGCGTGAATGTTTCTTGGTGCTTATTTGTTTGCTGAATTTCCAGCAAGATTTTTAGCCATTCACTTAAATTTCTTTAGGGAAAATCTTCTAATGGAGTTGATATGCTGAGTTAGAATTGCTGGGAACATCTTGTAATCACAGTAATCAACTTTCCCATAATTAGTAAGTTACAAGTTAGGGCTTCGCTCGCACCAAAAGGGAGAAATTATTAGGAACATGTTATGAACCTAGCTAGCGAGGGATTATTTGAATCATCAAGGGGAAAAGTGTTAGCTGAAGGAGATAACGAAATGGTGGGGAAAGGAAGATATGTTAAAATTCAAACAGAAGGAAGTGAGGTTGAGGGACAACTTGATTAATAATATTTTTATTTGTACATTATTTTCTTTTAATTAAAAATATTAGTTGTGATTGTTGGTTTTATCAACAATGCTATAGTACATGTGGGTGGCAGATTTCTATTATCCCTTGGACCACAATGAATTAAAAGAGCTGGTTGCCATTTGGGGAAGGCAAGCAGTGAAATTCTCAATTCCAATTTCCCTCATTTCTTCTCTATTTCTACCTATTCGTTGTAATAGAGAATTAGAGTTCTTTCTTAAAAACATCCAAAGTTATACTGCGTATAATCAAAAAAAAAATATTATATTTGAGTTCACTACAGTTGGTATCAAGAGCCAATAGTCCTGCTGAGATAGCTGAAGCAACAAGGATGGAAGATATTCAAGAGGCACAAAAAAAGTTTGAGCAAACAATGTTAGATGATGCAAAAAAACGAGTGTCGGCAGAGCACAGGGTTTAAGAACAATTCAAAGAAATCACGACAAAGATACAAGTCAACAAAGGGCATTTCGATCAATTAGCGGTGGTCTTGGTTTTGATGCAGCAACAGTTGTCGAACCTCTCATTGGGAAAAGCCCCAGCACAAGAAGAGTCCTTATTAGGTGAACCAAAAGCCCCAGCAACAGGTGGTGAAACTAGCCAACAATAGAGTCAATCTCCTTCTGGCACACAATGGCAAGTGACGGTACTAAATCTAGGTCTTGATTAATCAAATGCCAAACTTATTTTAGTGGTATCCTTATATACCTGATAATCAAAGAGCTATTTATGCTTCTATGCATTTTTATGGAAGAGCTGCATTATGGTTCCAAACTCTCTCAGATGTAAATGAAATGTCATGGCAACAATTCTTGAAGTTGGCGGAAGAGAAATTTGAGGATTTGAGTGAAACTATGATTATCATTGAGTTTAACAAATTGAGAGTGGGTAATAATTTTGTTGATTATGTGGAGCGATTTGAAAAGCTTAAATCTTGCATGATGATGGGTGAAGTAGCTTTTATTGAATCATACTTCATTTCCAATTTCATTAGCGGCTTAACCGATAATCTCCAATCTTTCATCAATTTGTTCAAACCAACGACCTTGCACCAAACTATTGAGATGGTCGGAAATCAAATTCTAACCATTGAAACTCTAGCAAAAAGGATTAAGGGTTGAGCTAGAGGGCCGAGCTACCCATCTCCTCTTTACAAACGAGCTGAGAGTGAGATGCCACACACTACTGCCACTGCAAACAGAATTTCCAATCAAGTGCCGAAATCAAATTTTAACTGTGATGATCCTTTCACAGTAGGGCATTGTTTCAAGCAAAAGAGTTCTTATATGATAATTGTTGAAGAGAAGGAGTAGCATTATATGCCGCCAACTTGAGAGAATTTTGGGGTGTTACCAAATCAAGGAGATGAAGATATGTTGCAGATAGCACAAGTAATTCTCAGTGCAATTATAGGAAATCCTATGCTTACCACTTTGAAATTTACTTGGGTTGTGGGAACGCACATTATTACAATACTCATTCATATGGGAAGCTCTCTTAGTTTTCTTAATGAGAAGACTGCTAAGGTAATGGGTTGTGAAGAGATAACAACAAACACCTTACTTGTTAGGGTGGCAAGTGGGATTAAGATGTGAAGCACTACATATGTTCCTAATTTCTGCTGGAACATAGAAGACCATAAATTCACATATTCTTCTAGGGTGCTCGCAACAGAGGGTTGTGATTTAAATCTTGGTGGTGATTGGCTAAATACTTGCACACCGATTCCTGTTGATTATGATAGAATGATTTTAACTGTCACTATTGGAGGAAGGCAAGTAAGATTGCACGCTAATACAAGGGAGAGCTATTGTGGAAAAATTACAGGTCCTATGCTCTATCAATTGGTGCACTATCAAGGAGAACAGATTGAAGAGGTGTATTGGGTGAAGTGCAAAAAGGAGTAGGGGAGTGAAAATATAGAACTTGGTGAATTTCTTGAGAAATTCCAAGACATTTTTGAGGAGCCCAAGGGGTTACCCCCAAACCGAGATATCGAGCATATGATCAAACTCAAATTGGGAAGTATAGCCAGACATCAATTTCCTTACAGAGTCTCGCATGACAAAAAAAAATGAGATTGAAGCAATAGTGAAAAGTTGGTGGAAACCGGTGAGATTCAACCAAGTAGGAGTCCATTTGCTTCTCCAGTGCTCTTGGTAAAAAAGAAGGATAATTCATGGAGAATGTGTGTTGATTACAGGTATCTCAGTGAACTCACAGTTAAGCATGATTATCCAATACCTTTTATTGATGATTTGCTTGATGAACTGCATGGTGCTAAGATATTTTCTGAGGTTGATTTATGGTCAGGGTATTTCCAAATTAGGGTGAAGCCTGAACACCGTTATCTCACGACTTTCAAGACTCATAACGGTCATTATAAGTATTTGGTAATGCCGTTCGGGCTATGTAATGCCCCGACTACTGATATGTGTGTAATTTGTGATATTTTTAGGGTATTTAATTGAATGATTTGATGTGGATTAGGTGCACAAATCACACACATATCTTTTCTTTTTGTTGATTTACCTTCACTTGGTGTTCGAGAGGTGTTTTGAGTGTGCAGGGCATAAAATGAGCAAGAAATTCGAGTTTGTGGAGCAAAATTTGGCTAAGGAGCTGAACCATTCTGTTCGGAACAGACCTGTCCCGTTCGGGACAGAGGCTCGGGAGGCTCCGTTCCACTCAGAACTCGGAAATTTGACGTGAATTTGACATGGATTGAAGAATTCGCTGCCTGTCCCGCTTGGGACAGGCCTGTCCCGCTCGGGACGAGATGTGGTTTCTGACTGCTATTCAAATTTCATTCCGCTCGGGATGAATATTTTCAAAGGGGATTCTGCTCGGGACCGAATCTCTGAGGCTGCGGATTTTCAACTATAAAACGCTAAGGGAGGTCACAAAACAAGGGTTCGACATTCTATTTACCCTAGAGAGAAAAGGCACGAAGGAGGATCAAAAAACAGAGTTCAAGGGCTTGGAATTGAAGATTGAAGAAAGGAATCGAAGCTAGAATTGAAGATTCATCCCTAAGCCTAAGATTTCTTGTTCTTTATTTCCTCTATGTTACCTTTTGAGATATTGATGTTTTTCATTATGTTCATGAGTAGCTAAACTCATTGTTGAGGATTAGGATGTGATTGGGGATGATTTTGAATATTGTTTGGATTTGATTTATTGAAATTCCATGGTTTGATTATTATTGTGGTATTGAATTTGTGCCCCTCGCATGTTTGATCACCATGATGGATTTATATACTGAAAGTATTATGATTGGTATATTATGTACAAGGTCGATTGCTTAATATACTGGGAATCACAAATGTTGTATGTTCATCTCCTGTCTGAATTAACAAACATGTGTCGCAAACGCAATTATCCTCTTGTCTCGTCGATAGGGAGATCATACGGTCTGTAGAAGATCATGGAAGATCGTATGGATCGTTTGACCTAGCGAGATATAAATAGTTATCACAGCTGAGACAGTTCCAGGATAAACTGTCGGTGTAGGCTACAGCATACGCAGTAATAAGCATCTTATCTTGGATGGCTTGGTATGCTGGTGTGGGGCACACATTTATAAGGACCTAAGTCGAGATCGATTCATTTATCTGACATTAGAAGAATCTAGATCTCTATGGTTTGATGAGATTTTAAGCCTATATGAAGGTACAGAAGTATATGCAGATTGTGTATTACTTTGAGTTGCAGTGAAAGGCTCTAGTTGAGCTTGTATATCTGTATCTTGGGTAATAGCAGTTCGTGTATGACTGTCTGGTACTGGAACTAGGTAACCACATCCAGTATAGGATGGTGACATTCCCTGAACAGCTCAAAAGGTTCGTTATGCTAAGTCCTGCAGGGTGATTAAGTTCAAGCATAAGTGAAAAGGTTTGAGTGGATTGATTCAAGATTATAAGATGTTAATTAATTAAATAGCTTGTCAGAGCTTAAATTAATTAACGAATGTCTGTAACCTTAAATGTGGGGATATACCGAGCCCATGCAACCCGTACCTCAAAACGTGGTAGCAAATAGGTAGGACAATATTGATTCTCTGGTGGAATGAATCAATATTAATTAATTAATTATATTCTGGGTTTAATATGAGAATTAATTAATTGATAGGCCTTATTTGCTATTTGCATTCTGGTCCCTGGTCTGGCCCATGAAACTCAAGCCCAATAGAAGTCCAGTATTTTCCTATAAATAGGCCTCAGTTCCTCAGATCTCAACACACCACAAGATCGTAAGTTGCACATAGCAAACCATGTTTTGGGAGCTGTGGTGATCGACTAAGATCTGAGAACGAGGAGGAAATTCTGCTTCTCAACCGGACAAGGGATCTGATAGAGAATCTCCACCAGATTTTCAGATCGAGTTGGGATACAGATAAGAAGATCAGATCAGGAGGATTTTTCTTCTCCCTCTCTCCTTGATTTTTGAAAATAATTGTTTTATTTTCTCAAGATTTATTTCTTCAATCTGTTAGGAATTAAATCTTTGTGCGTGGGAAAGATCAATGGGAATCTCCGCGCATTCGTTCTTTAGAGTTCATCAATCCAGGTATTCCGCATAAACCTTCTTATGCATAATAATATAGGAGCATGCTAGGATCATTCATAGGCATAGCAATTTATTTTGATATTCCAATTAACAATCCTTGGCAAACGGACTTCGTAATTCAGTTCACGAAACCCTTCAATTGGTATCAGAGCCAGGTTTAATTAATTGGCTCTATCGGAAAAATAATATTGCCTATGAATTGCATGATTATTATTATTGAATGCATGTAATGGATGGTTTTGAATTGAATTGTATGTTTTTCGTCCTCGTGGTTCTCGGGTTAATCCGCATTTTTATATGGATTTGTTTTTCACCCACGAGATAAATCCGTGGTTAGATTTAGATTTTAGAATGTAATTAGGATTATTCCATGTAATCTTTTATTTCAAAAATTAAATCTATAAAACGAAGAACGAAGAACGTGAAGAAGGAAGAACGCGAAGAACACGAAGAAAGAAGAATACGAAGACCGAAGGATCGCGCGATGCATTACGACGGGGCACGACAATGCCGGCACGAGTGGTATGCACGGCGGTCGTGAAGCCATGAAGGCACGCCAGTGGCGCACGCAGTGGACGGTCGAGCAGGCTGCAACCAGCGTAGTGGCGCGTGGCGAAACCATAGGTTTTGCACGGCCGCGCGCAGCAGGAAGCAGCCCGCTCCAGGCGCGCTCGTGGAGGCATGGTGCGGCACGGCAGGCGGCGGCGAGGGCTGGAGGCTCGGCACGGCGGTCAGGCGCGTGCGACGGCGTGCACAGATACGGCGAAACCCTAGGGTTTCACGCGCGCACGTCGCGCAACGTTTTCCTGCGCTGGAGCCGGTGTCCCCCTGCTCGTTGGTCAGCGATGGCGGTGGTGAAGTGCAGCGAGGCTCCAGGGGTGAAAGGCACCGGTGGTGGCGGTCGGTGTGTGACGGCGTGGCTGCGGTTCGAGCAAACCCTAGGGTTTGCGGCCGTAGCCAGAACGCGCGTCCTCACCGCGCTCTGCGTGGGTTTTCTGGCGAGCCTGGATCGGCCGACGATCGGCGGTTTGGGTGATGATCGGGGTAAGCCGGGGCAGCAGCATGCAAAACAGGCAACGGCCGGAGGAGGCGGCATCGCGGGCTGCAACCATGCACGTACGTGCATGGCAGTTGTGCATGCCGAGAGCCCTCACGGTGGCGGCGATGGTTCGCTGGTAGGCACTCGTCGGGCTAAGTTCTCGCGGGCTATTGGGCTTGCAATGTGTGCCTAGGCTCGCGATTTGGTTAACTGGCCCTGTTGTCCAATTTTCTGATAAATCAAATCTTGGAGGCCCAGATTCATAAAATAAATTCAGATCTCAGTCCAAGTAGTGGGAGCCCAGTCAATGATTTGTATAATTAATTTCAACTTGTAATAGTTAGAATTAATTTTATTTCGTATCATGGGGCCACGAGGACATTTTTTATTTGCTTTATTATCTGTCTTCGCATGATATACGTGTTTAATTTAATTGCGCAACATATAAGCATGTTGTAGAGAATAGGAGCACGTTTACTGCTTTTATTTACAGCTTTAAAGCATGCTATGTGATTTATTTTGTGTAATTAATTACAATTATAAATTTGGGGTTCATGCCATGCATGATAGAATTTTAGCAATGTTATAATTATGGCTACATAAAATTATCTGTGCAATTGAACCTTATGAACTAAAAATTAATAAGCTCATAATTTAGTAAGACCTCCACAAAGCGATCCTTTATTAGAAGTGGGTAATTTATTAGGTAAACGTCTACATGTGTAGCTTACTTAATTTATTATTCATAAGCTCTAATAGATAGGATTTCTTAAAACAAACATTTAATTCATGTGGGAAGTGGGAGTTCATGCGTAAACGTCTACATGTGTAGCTTGCGTATTGAATTTTCATAAGTTCTCTAGGGATTGAATTATATGAGACAACCTTATTTTAGGGATCGGGTGTGTTCTAATAGATTCTTATATGTGAGGGTTGGCTTTGGTGGTAAGCTAGCTTAGATGTTATCCAGAGTATAACTCATCTGTGATGTCCCTACTCAGTAGGATAATATGGTCTTAAGTTAGTCTCCAATTATTAATTCCATTTGTCTAAGGAACCCGGGCATGGATTGGAATTAAAGGACTGTAATTGAAAGATGCAGTCTGGTTAAGTGTTTTGTTGCAAACGTCCACATGTGTGGCTTGCAATAGTAATACTTAGGCAAATTGGAGGAAATATTAATATTGCTTTATCATAAGGTTTTAATATTTAATTGTTTCAATAGTTTGCGACTATGTTTTAATTTCTGTTTTAATTTGTTGTTTTCAGACATGTCTTTACCGAATGTAATCAATATCTTAGCACAAAACCAATTAACCGGTCCCTATTTCCAAGAATGGAAACGCAACTAGGATTACACCCTTGTCGCAGAGGAGCACAAGTTTGTCCTTGATAAGCCTCGTCCGGATGATCTCACTAATGCATCGACTGATGAGGAAATGAGCTACTATAACAAGTGGCTCAAGTCAAACAATATAGTGAAACTACTATGTCCAAGGTACTTGCACAACAGCATCATTCATATGATAATGCTAGTGACATAATGGACAACCTCACAGCGACCTATGGTGAGTCAGACCGAGCAGTCGGATTCAATCTCATGAGGGAAATCGTGGGAAAGAAAATGGCAGAAGGTAGCTCGGTCAGAGAGCACGTGCTCGGCATAACTCACCTCATGGATGAACTCACACTACACGGAGGTGGCATCGATGCAGAAGCGCAGGTTGATATCATCCTCAACTCTCTGCCAAAGTCCTATGAGAACTTTAGACTGAATGCTATCATGAACAAGAAAGAGTACACTCTTAACGAGCTACTCAATGACTTGATGGGAGCGGAATTAGTTATGTGATAAGTTGATATTCTTACCAACTTATCTAGTGTTTCTTTGTCTATTTTGGTGTTGTTTGAATCGTTTTTAGTGTCTTTTTGAGCATACATTGGCTTTTGTGCTTTTTATGGTGTGTTTGATGAATCATGCAGGTTTTTGGATGAAAATTGGAGGATTTTGGAAACTTGTTCGCCACAGCTTCGGAGAAGATCGATGAAAGAACTCGAAGAGATCGACGCAGGAGTGCAGAAGCAGGAGCACCGTTGATCGACGCCAACCGGCCGTCGATTAACGCTGCTTTGTCTTTCCCGTCGATCGACGGAGTGTCGCGGGGCAGATCATATATTTTCTGTTTTCTGAAGATAAACACATAACTAACTCCTATATATGGTAGAATTCATCCACAACATCTATAAAAAAGGCTGAAGAATTCGAAAAAAAAAAAAAAAGGAGGGCAAGAGAGGAGAGTAAGAGAGAAGAGAATTAAATTGAGAGAAACATCACAAGGAAGAAGAAGAAGAAGAAGAAGATCATTGGGTTGGAGATCGAATCTCTTGGGAAGATTCAGCTTTCCTTTTCATCTTTTCTTTTCTTGTTCATTGTCTATGATGATTAAGATTAGAATTATGTGTAACTAATTGTCTTCTCAGATTCTAGGTTTTCAAACTATCAATGTATGCATGCTTTGATTGATTGAAGTTTTTTTTCCTTTCCTTCACTGTTTGTGAAATCTGGTTTTATTCTTAATCTTGAGTATGTTGGCCACAAACTTAGGATTACTAGTTGGAAATTGGAGACGTAACCTTAATAGTTTTCAATCGAAAGAGATTTTCACAATATAATTTGATTTCTTGTCTTAACTGAAGGAAATAGATTGTAGGAATAAATTCGTAGAACTTTTGGAGTTAGTTAATTAATCTTGAGACCGACAGGAGATAGATAATTAATTAATCTACTTTATGAATTGTCCAACAAAGAAGTTCATAATAGCTTTCTGATGTTTCACTGTGTAGAGGAATTAAAATTGAAAAATAATCAATTTGTTTATGCATGTCATACTTGATAGGGAGAAAAGCCTAGAATCTGTACTTCTTATCCATTTGGTTTTCCAAAGTAAATTTATTTTCAAAATTTTTTTCTTGAGATAATTAAATTTCAAAACCCTTTATTTTCAATTTTACCTATCCAGTACTTTAAGAACTCTTAAGTTAGTACTTGGGATTTTTTGTTGTTCCTTTCCTCGTGGGATCGATATTTTAATTTGCCGCTATATTATTAGCTTTGCTAAGTCACGGGTTAAAAATATACGCGATCAAATTTTGGCGCCGTTGTTGGGGAAAGGACAAAATTGTCCTGCTATTAACTTTGTGATTAGAGTATTGATTTAGGCTGTAACATCTTATAACCAATCGTTTTTTTTAGTACGAAGGGCCGTCGATCGACGCCCACATCAGCGTCGATCGACGCCTTCATTGTTTTATAATTTTCAATTTTATTTTGTTTTGTTCGTTTTGGTTAATTCGCAGTGCCATCTCACAAACTACTTTACTGTACAGGTAGTGCATGAGTACAAGAGCCCGAGCGAAGGATCCTCTTTATTGCTATTCGGACATCGAAGCCACGTGCAGAAAAATCCGAAAGAGTAAGCGCGCCCAAGAAGGCTCAAGTAATCAGGCAATGGCAGAAGAAGTACCGCAACCTAATGACATACCACAACAGCCGATTGTACAACTACCACCACCACCAGGACTAACCTTGGAAGAGAAGACTGCTCTGGTCCAAGAAATCCAAGCCATGAGGGAACATATGCAACAATTGATCCTAGACCGAGACAGGGGGAGGAACAACAGAAACCCTCGGTTCGGTCAGAGGAATCCACTATTTGAGGATCAACCTGAGGATGGAGATGACGAGGACCAGGATCCTCCTTATGACTCAGATGATGATGAGGACGATGAAGAAGCCATGCAGAAGAGGTATCGACCTCAGTTCAAAGAAACTGACTTCAGAATCGGAATTAATGCAAATAATTTCGAGTTGAAGACTGGACTAGTTCAGATGGTTCAACAGAATTAGTTCGGCGGAAGGGCTACCGAAGATCCATATGCCCACCTAGACAAATTTCTGATGCTCTACAATACTGTCAAGATTGGAGGGGTCAGTAAAAGTGCCATCCGAATGCGTCTGTTCGCATTCTCACTGCGGGAAAAGGCACAGTCTTGGTTTACTGCACTGGACAAGGGGAAGATCAGAATGTGGACCGAACTACATAATGAGTTCCTCGAGAACTTCTTCCCTCCAAACTTCTTCAGACAAAGAAAGAAGGAAATCATTCGGTTTGCTCAAAGACCGGATGAGAGTTTCTATGAAGCGTGGGAACGCTACAAAGAACTACTCAGAGCCTATCTCGGACATGGTCTACCCCCAGGTGAACAAGCCGAGGCGTTCTATGAAGGCTTGAATGAAAGGACTGTTGAGTTGGTAGACACCACACTGGGGGATACCATCATGACAAAGAGAGGAAAGAAGGCCATAGAGTTCTTCCAAAAGATGGCCAACAACAATCAACGCTGGTCCTCAAATAGACATAGACCCGTCAAAGCCGTCGAAAAAGTAGTGGAAAAGAAAGCTGCAGAAGAGCCTGACTTGGTTGCTGAACGAGCGTCGATCGACGCTTGCAATTCAAAGGCGTGGGGCAGAGAGTTATAAAATAGGATTTTCATCCCATTTTCAAACAAAAACACACACGCACGCACCCTCTCAACCCAAAATGTCCACGGTTCAATTTTTCTCTCCAAAACTCGCAAATTCCACGCAAGGTACGTATCCTAGACTACTCCTCTACGATTATTTAATGATTTTTGCATGATTTGAGCATGATTTTTGTAAATTTTGGCCTTGGAACCCTTATTTCAATTTCTTGCACACGTGTCGATTTCATTGCAAATTTTGCTCATTGGTCGATATGTATGATAGTCTTAGTCGATATATGTGCTTTATGTGAATTTGTATCCGTTGGAATTGCCCGATTTTGATGATAGCAAGTTTGGGGGAAATCTTTAATTTGGGGGATTTATTGAATTTTCATTTTTACGGATAATTGTTGAATTGGGGATGTACATTGGTTGTTTGGGATGTGAATTGCATATATTTGAAGTCAATTTTGCATGGGTAGAAGAACGTTAGGTTTAATTGCGAATTTTGTTGGATAATTTTGTGCTTGGGAATTGTTTGATGATTGTTGGATATTTGCTAACAATTCCTTATCTACCCTTGCAGCAAAAATGATTGATTCACCGACTCTCACCACCCAAGAGGCCGTGGAGCGCTATCATAGGTTCGGGGGTAGGAAGTACACCATCAAGCAGACGTTGTACCCCTGCTCAAGGATGATGAAGAAACTCGGCATCCGGGAGGATGTTCTGACCATGCTGGACAGGGTTGGATGGAGGACCTGGATGACACGGTGATGGCCGACTTACCCATCGCTCGTGCTAGAGTTTTTAGCTACCCTTGAGGTGTTCGAGGTCCAGCCGGAGTCCGAGCCCACCTCCATCAGTTTCCAGCTGAACAATGAGAGCCACATTATTCTGAGGGACATCCTCGACAAGATATGGGGAGTCCCAATTGACGTCACTGGCACCCCTATGGCGCGTTTCAACAATGTCAAATTTTGGAGGCTGATTGCAGCCGATGCCCCAGCTGATCCAAACCTCTTCAATGTCAGCAACCTGAAGGCGTCTTCAATCGACAACCCCGTGTTTTGCTACCTTCAGCGATGCATGGGGGTGTCCATCTCAGGACGACACGAGAGTACCAAGGTGAGAGTGGGGGAGCTCTATGCCTTGTACTGCTTCCACACTAGAGACCACTTCAGCTTCGCCGCCCTCATCATGGACCATTGGAGGCACCAGCTCAAGGCCACCAAGGGCAACATTTGGAGTGGGGGATTGATCACCCAGATTGCTGAGCATCTGGGGATCGACTTGTCCAACCTCGAGGCACTTCAGGACGAGAAGCGATTGGGCCCCAAGCTCTTAGTTCGGAAGCAGGTTCTTCTACCCCGCGAGGGCGGATGTCTCTTGAAGATGTCGAATGGGGACAAGTTCCCGTTGCCACAGCCGGACCTCACCCAAGTCACCGATTATCACTTCCGTGATAATTGGTTGATGAGTTCCCCCGCCCACTTGGCAATCATGGTTGGAGCCCAAGGAGGATTAGGCACGTCCAGAGTTATTCACCGACTGGAGGCACAGGCCGGACAGTGACAGTCTGATATCTCATCATAGCAGTGGATGGGGGATGATGCTTACGTGTAGCAACACGTTGGAGTTGAGGATGCAGCGCCCGGATGGACAGGTAGGGCGTCGACCAATCACTACCCCAGAGAGTCTTCCTTATCCGGAGTTGACTTGGCGACCCTCTACCTCTACATGCAGCAGCAGGCAGCCTTGCAGGCAACGGAGCGGGAGCTTCAGGGCCAGTTTCGCCAGCACGTGACCACGAGGCTTGACACACTCGAGGATCAGATGCAAAGACTGCTCTGGAACACCGAGCCAGACTCCACCTACGTTCACCGCCAGCGAGAGCGTCGGACCCGCAGGCGGTTACTTACCGATGATGCCGCCCCAAATACTGAGATGGATGGCACCCCGGAGGATGAGTGAGGTACTGTTTCTCTTTTCCCATCTAACTTGCAAACTTGTCCACTCCTCGGAGTGAAACAAGTTTGAGGGGATGATGATCGGAAAAGGGAAACATTTTTGTTCGTTTGTTTCTATTCCATTCCTTACTTTCTTTTTATTTTTGTTTCTTTTTGTGTTTTGTTTTCATCACCATCCTTGTTCTTTTGTTTCAGTGTGAATAATTGATCTCTGCAAGGATTTTTCTTCAGAACTAGTACTGCATTGAATTTTGATTTGTGGTATTTATTATGATAGGAAAGTCTAGACAATTATTTAGGAGCTTTTGAACATAGGGCAGTCGGAACTTTGGATTGTGTTGGTATTGAAAATATGATTTATCTTCTCCTTGAAATTGTGATTGTTGATTGGGACTTGAGATATTTGTGAAATAAGCATGATAATCTATGTGATAGAGTAGCCGATGATAGGAGTCTTTTTATTTGATAAGTTGAGCTTTGAAGTATAAATTATTGCATGAAAACTGATTAATGTTGGATGATTTTTTAGGAGAACAAAATTCAGCCCTGAGAAAATTTGTGCCTATCTTTCTTTTGTTGAGTGTCAGGATTAATGATTTATTTCCTAGAATTTGACTTATTTCTCTCTTAAGATTGCATTAAGTGTGGTAATAGGGTAAATATGATTTTAGACAAGTTCTTCATAGCCATCTCCCATACACTAACCTGAAATTTCCACATGTAACCCCTTTGAGCCTAGAATAAAAATTTCTTTGATTAGAAGGGTTGAGGAATTGAAAATAGTGAAATATTTGGAAGGTTTTTGATGAGAGATATGAGTTTGAGTCCTAGGGGAAAGAATATGGGTTTCCATGGGGAGAAAAACAAAAAGAAGTGAACATTGAGTGAAAAAGAAAGAAAATAATTTATGAGTTTGATGATCGTAAAAGAAACAAAGAAAAGAATTTATGAGTTTGATAATCGTAGTTCACTATCGAAAAGAAAAGGGAAACCCTAGAAAATTTTGTAGGGACAAGAAGGAATAAGGATGTGTTGTTGTTGTGGTATGTTTGGTTTGTTGGGGAAGAATTGTAGAAATTTCAGTCACTTAGCCAAATTTATCCCACCTTTTAGGTAAGACACATTACAACCAAAATAAGACCTAATTGATTCCCTGAAAATCCACACTAACAAGCAGTGGAGAGATGAGAAATCTGTCAAACTTATGGTGAAATAATCTGCAATCTTGGGTGAGTGAAAACAGAACCCTTTACTCCTTGAGCGATGAGTGCAAACACTTTCCGGTGAGGTTCCTCCTCGATAATTAACAATAAAAATCTATTTTGATTGCATAATTTATATGAATGGGTGATGCTTGGATAATAAATTAGACTTATGAGGCATTGCACACTTTTATCTGCTTATGATTTAAATTCTTATCTTACAGATTGATTGAGGACGATCAATGGTTTAAGTTTGGGGGAGTTGATAAATTGATATTTTTACCAACTTATCTAGTGTTTCTTTGTCTATTTTGGTGATGTTTGAATCGTTTTTAGTGTCTTTTTGAGCATACATTGGCTTTTGTGCTTTTTATGGTGTGTTTGATGAATCATGCAGGTTTTTGGATGAAAATCGGAGGATTTTGGAAACTTGTTTGCCACAGCTTCAGAGAAAATCAACGAAAGAACTCGAAGAGATCGACGCAGGAGTGCTGAAGCAGGACCACCATCGATCGACGCCAACCGGCCGTCGATCGACGCTGCTTTGTCCTTCCCGTCGATCGACGAAGGATTGGCCGTCGATCGACGGAGTGTCGCGGGGCAGATCATATCTTTTCTGTTTTCTGAAGATAAACACATATCTAACTCCTATATATGGTAGAATTCATCCACAACATCTATAAAAAGGTTGAAGAAATCGAAAATAAAAAAAAGAGGGCAAGAGAGGAGAGTAAGAGAGAAGAGAATTAAATTGAGAGAAACATCACAAGGAAGAAGAAGAAGAAGATCATTGGGTTGGAGATCGAATCTCTTGGGAAGATTCAGCTTTCCTTTTCATCTTTTCTTTTCTAGTTCATTGTCTATGATGATTAAGATTAGAATTATGTGTAACTAATTGTCTTCTCAGATTCTAGGTTTTCAAACTATCAATGTATGCATGTTTTGATTGATTGAAGTTATTTTTCCATTCCTTCACAGTTTGTGAAATTTGGTTTTATTCTTAATCTTGAGTATGTTGGCTACAAACTTAGGATTACTAGTTGGAAATTGGAGACGTAATTGTAATAGTTTTCAATCGAAAGAGATTTTCACAATATAATTTGATTTCTTGTCGTAACTGAAGGAAATAGATTGTAGGAATAAATCTGTAGAACTTTAGGAGTTAGTTAATTAATCTTGATACCGACAGGAGATAGATAATTAATTAATCTAGTTATGAATTGTCCAACAAAGAAGTTCATAATTGCTTTCTGATGTTTCACTGTGTAGAGGAATTAAAATTGGAAAATAATCAATTTGTTTATGCATGTTATACTTGAGAGGGAGAAAAGCCTAGAATCTGTACTTCTTATCTATTAGGTTTTCCAAAGTAAATTTATTTTCAAAATTGTTTTCTTGAGATAATTAAATTTCAAAACCCTTTATTTTCAATTTTAACTATCAAATACTTTAAGAACTCTTAAGTTATTACTTGGGATTTTTCGTTGTTCCTTTCCTCGTGGGATCGATAATTTAATTTGCCGCTATATTATTAGCTTTGCTAAGTCGCGGGTTAAAAATATACGCGATCATTATGCAGCCACAAAAAGTTGCTTTTGCTACTTCTAGCAATCGTCCTGTTGCGCTGGTTGGCAAGAGGCGCAAAGGAATGTTTAAGAAGAAAGCCAATGGTACAACTTCTGGTAGAAAGTCAAAAAGGACACCGGGCGTGCCTGCAAAAAGGGACAAGTGTTTCAGGTGTGGCAAGGCTGGTCACTTGAAGAAAGATTGTCAAGTCAGGAAGATTGGACAAGGTGCGTCATGTGCATTTATAATGGAAACATGTTTAGCATCGGTTTCTACCCATTCTTGGGTAGTGGATACTGGAGCTACTGACCATGTTTGTTATACTTTGCAGGGGTTCAGGCCGACAAGGCAGCTGAAGCATGACGAGATTACCATCTCAATGGGCAGCGGAGAGCGAGTCTCAGCAGTAGCCATTAGAGATTATACTTTATGCTTTGAAAATAATGTCTTGATTTTGAGAGATGTTTTATATGTGTCGGTTTTTTGGCGGAACTTAATTTCAGTTTCCAAGTTATTTTGTGATGGATATTCAGTTATTTTTGATAGTGGAGTTTCTATCATTGGTAATAGCGGTGTTATCTGTCATGACAAACTGATTGACTCTCTCTATATCATTGATTGTATGCATAAATCTTCCGTGAATGTTGCAAACTCATCCAATAATAATAATCATTTAAAGAGAAAGTTTTCTTCCGATGAGGATCAAACATATCTCTGGCACTTGAGACTTGGTCACATCATTCTAAAGAGGATTAAAAGATTAGCATGCGATGGGCTCTTGGATTCTTTTCAAGTGGTACCGCATCAAATCTGTGAGTCCTGTATAGAAGGAAAGATGACGACCAGACCTAATGAGAAATTCAAAGAGTTTAGGACTGAGGTAGAAAAGAAGCTAGGTAAGACTATCAAGACACTACGATCAGATCGTGGTGGTGAATACCTCAGTAACGAGTTCTTGCAATACTTGTCAGATAACGGGATTACATCCCAGTGGACTGCACCAGGAACCCCTCAACAGAATGGTTTAGTGGAAAGAAGAAATAGAACTCTCTTGGAAATGGTCAGGTCGATGATGAGTTATGCAAGCTTGCCGATTTCGTTTCGGGGATGTGCCTTGGAGACAGCGGCCTATTTGCTTAACCTGGTACCTTCTAAATCAGTTCCTAAAACACCTCTGGAACTCTGGTATGGGCGAAAGCCAAGTTTGAACAGAGTGAGGGTTTGGGGTTGTCCAGCATATGTGCTGACAAAGGAACCTGATAAGTGAGAAAGTAGGTGTAAGCTGATGTTGTTTGTAGGATATCCCAGGCAAACGAAAGGTGGTTATTTCTTTTGTCCTGAGAATCAGAAAGTCATTGTCAGTACCAACGTGAGATTCTTGGAGGAAGAATATGTAAGAAATCACAGATCCAAGAGTGAAATTGTCCTCCACGAGCTTGAGGACAAAGAAGCAATTCCATCAGGAAAGCCCAGTGTAATGGTAAATCCACCTACAACAGGTAAGGCTATACCAACACTGCCACTAATGCAAGGTATGGGACCAACGCGTACTTTGCCAACAACTGAAATGGTTCAGATGCCTCGTCGCAGTGGGAGGGTTATCCACCAACCCTAAAGGTACATGTTCGTGGGAGAGTCTTCTGACTTGACCCCAGAAAACGGACTGGATGATACCAATCCCTGGACATATGACGAGGCGGTATCTGATAAAGATGCAGACAAATGGCTGATTGCCATGGATTCCAAAATAGAATCCATTACGGCAATGGATGTATACCAGAAAACTGATTTGCCAGATGGCTGTCGAGCCATAGGGTGCAAATGGGTATACAAAAGAAAGAAAGGAGCGAATGGTGAAATTACAACTTTCAAAGCAAGGCTGGTGGCGAAGGGTTATAGTCAGAAAGAAGGTGTAGAATATGACGAGATCTTCTCACCGGTAGCCATGCTTAAGTCCATTTGTATACTCCTAGCCATAGCAGCACATAAGGACCTAGAAATTTGGCAGATGGATGTCAAAACCGCGTTTCTAAATGGGTACCTTGAAGAAGGTAGGGACATCTATATGCAACAGCCAGAAGGTTATGTGCAAAAGGGCGAAGAACATTTGGTCTGGAAGCTAAGGAAGTCGCTGTATGGACTTAAACAAGCTTCACGGTCATGGAATATGCGTTTTGATGAAGTGATTAAATCCTATAGATTTTCACAATGCTCAAAGGAGAGTTGCGTGTACCGTCTATATGTCAGCGGAAGCGTGGTGTTCCTTGCACTTTATGTAGATGATATTCTCCTATTTAGCGACAATGTGGAAGTATTGTCGGGCATAAAGGGGTGGTTATCCGAGCAGTTTCATATGAAGGACCTTGGGGAGGCAGGATACATCCTAGGGGTAAAAGTATTGCGGGTGCGCAATAAGAGGATGTTGACCTTGTCTCAAGGATCATATGTGGATACTGTGATTGCCCGTTTCAGCATGCAAACTGCCAAGAAAGGTCTGTTACCCTTCAGACATGGCATATATCTTTCCAAGGATCAGTGTCTGGTGACACAAAGGGAGAAAGATAAAATGAGGAACGTGCCATATGCATCGGCCCTGGGGAGCCTCATGTATGCAATGCTATGTACGAGGCCAGATATCTGCTTTGCTGTAGGCATGGTAGCGAGATACCAGTCTAACGCTGGACAGGCGCATTGGACCGCGGTAAAGCACATACTCAAATACTTGAAAAGGGCTAGAGACTATTATCTCGTCTATCAGTGTGAGGAGTTGTGCCCTGTGGGTTATACTGATTCGGATTTCCAGGTAGACCGAGACGAAAAGAAGTCCACCTCTGGCTATGTGTTTACATTGGGAGGTGGGGCCATATCGTGGAGGAGTGCAAAGCAGAAGTGCATTGCGGACTCCACCATGTAAGCAGAATATGTGGCAGCTTTTGAAGCTTCGAAAGAAGCGGTATGGTTTCGAAACTTCCTTCTGGAGTTGGATGTGATTCCTAAGCTGCCCAAGACAATCACGATATACTGTTGTAATTCGGGAGCTGTGGCTAATTCAAAGGAACCACGAACTCACAGAGCAACAAAACACATTGAAAGGAAGTACCATATTATACGAGAAATTGTAGCAAGGGGTGATGTGCTAGTAGAGAAGATTGATACAAGAAATAATCTAGCGGATCCATTCACAAAGGCTCTGCCTCAGAAGGTCTACGATATGCATGTACGTAATCTTGGGCTGAGGGCAAAGCTATCCACGTAGAATGTTTGATGTAATAGCTAGATTAGTTTAGACACGTTATACTCTGTAAAGCACTTGTATAATGCTTTGAGTATAAGTGGGAGATTGATGGATTTATATACTGAAGGCATTATGATTGTTATATTATGTACAAGGTCGATTGGTTAATATACTGGGAATCATAAATGTTGTATGTTCATCTCCTATTTGAATTTACAAACATGTGTCGCAAACGCAATTATCCTCTTATCTCGTCGATAGGGAAATCATACGGTGTGTAGAAGATCACGGAAGATCGTATGGATCGTTTTACCTAGCGAGATATAAATAGTTATCACAGCTGAGACAGTTCCATGATAAACTGTCGGTGTAGGCTGCAGCATACGCAGTAATAAGCATCTTATCTTGGATGGCTTGGTATGCTGGTGTGGGGCACACATTGATAAGGACCTAAGTCGAGATCGATTCTTTTATCTGACATTAAAAGAATCTTGATCTCTATGGCTTGATGAGATCTTAAGCCTATATGAAGGTACAAAAGTATATGCGGATTGTGTATTACTTTTAGTTGCAGTGAAAGGCTCTAGTTGGGCTTGTATATCTGTATCTTGGGTAATAGCAGTTTGTGTATGACTGTCATGTACTGGAACTAGGTACTACGTAACCACATCCAGTATAGGATGGTGACATTCCCTGAACAACTCAAAAGGTTCATTATGCTAAGTCCTGCAGGCTGATTAAGTTCATGCATTAGTGAAAAGGTTTGAGTGGATTGATTCAGGAATATAAGATGTTAATTAATTAAATAGCTTGTCAAAGCTTAAATTAATTAACGAATGTCTGTAACCTTAAATGTGGGAATATACCGAGCCTATGCAACCCGTACCTCAAAACGTGGTAGCAAATAGGTAGGACAGTATTGATTCTCTGGTGGAATGAATCAATATTAATTAATTAATTATATTTTGGGTTGAATATGGGAATTAATTAATTTATAGGCCTTATTTGCTATTTGCATTTTGGTCTCTGGTCTGGCCCATGAATCTTAAGCCCAATAGAAGTCCAGTATTTTCCTATAAATAGGCCTCAGTTCCTCAGATCTCAACACACCACAAGATCATAAGTTGCACACAGCAAACCAGGTTTTGGGAGCTGTGGTGATCGACTAAGATCTGAGAACGAGGAGGAAATTCTACTTCTCAACCGGGCAAGGGATCTGATAGAGAATCTTCACCAGATTTTCAGATCGAGTTGGGAAACAGATCAGAAGATCAGATCAGGAGGATTTTTCTTCTCCCTCTCTCCTTGATTTTAAAAAATAACTGTTTTATTTTCTCAAGATTTATTTCCTCAATCTATTAGAAATTAAATCTTTGTGCATGGGAAAGATCAAAGGGAATCTCCGCGTATTCGTTCTTCAGAGGTCATCAATCCTGGTATTTTGCATAAACCTTCTTATGCATAATAATATAGGAGCATGCTAGGATCATTCATAGGCATAGCAATTTATTTTGATATTCCAATTAACGATCCTTGACAAACGGACTTCGTGATTCAGTTCACGAAACCCTTTACACCATGTGTTGGGATTTATGCCTTAATGAACTAGCTGGATTGGCTTGTAAATTAGAGGGGATTGCAATGATAATTGGGTGTTGTTTCACTTAGAAGATAGGTGATTCGATGTCTAGGTCTTTAATTCTTGAGCTATTGGGAGTTAATTGAAGTCAATAAACCTAGACTTAGGTTGAGATTGAGATTAATCTACTGTTGTTGCACCGGTACTAAGGGTAATAACTAGAGTAAGTGAATTGATTCAAACTATTTAATGGAAATTGGTTCGTAGAGTTGACAAGTCCAAACGTATTCCTAATCTACCCAATTTATCTTATGTTCCTCAATTGTTCTCTCTTTGGTAATCTTACATAGTCATTTGGTATTTTATTTGGTTACTTGCATTAATCTTTCGAAATTTAGGTAGTTTATAATTGATCATTCAAAGGCATTTTATCGCGTCTAGATATTTAAGTTTATAAATTAATCCCTTTTACTCAAAACAACGGGCGAGTTGAGTCTTCGTGTTCGATAATTTTTACTTGATAAAAATACTGCATCAGCTACCTTTCAATCTTTGATGAATCAAACTTTTAGGGAGTAGTTTAGGAAAACAATTATTATCTTCTTTGATGATATTTTAATTTAAAGCACAACCTGGCAGGATCATTTATTGCATTTAAGGCAGGTCCTACATATTCTCAGGAAGTATTGATTATTTGCAAAGAGAGAAAAATGTCATTTTGGACAGGAGTCTATTTCTTATTTAGGTCATATTATTACTAAGGAGTTTCTACGGATCCAGACAAGATTGCTAGCATGGTGAATTGGCCTGTCCCTACTAATCTTAAGCAACTGAGAGGATATCTTGGACTTACTAGATATTAGAGAAAATTTGTTAAAGGGTATGATATCATGAGTAGGCCATTGACTGCATTGTTGAAGAAGGGCGGCTTTGTTTGTTCAAGGGAAGCAGAGGATGCTTTCAAAGATTTAAAAAGAGCCATGACTAGTACCCCAGTGCTAGTTTTACCTGATTTTTCCAAGCCCATTGTGTTGGAGACCGATGCTAGTGGTGTAGGTCTAGGAGCTGCCCTTATGCTACAAGGACACCCTATTGCATACTGGAGCAAATACCTCAATCCCAAGCATATGGGGTTGTCGATTTACGAGAAGGAATTCATGGCTGTTGTGATGGTTGTGCAGAAATGCCGAGTATATTTGCAAGGTTATAAGTTCAAAATTAAAACCGACCAGCAGGCACTCAAACACTTATTAAATAAAAAACTCACTAGTGCTCTTCAGCAACGATGGGTCGCAATGTTATTGGGCTTAGATTATGAGATTTCCTACAGGAAGGGGGTGGAGAATAAGGTGGCGAATGCCTTGTCCAGAAGGGATTATAGTGAGGAGTGCAACTCAATCTCCACAACTATTCCCATATGGCTACAACAGGTGGCTCAAAGCTATTGGCGATGCTCATGTACTGAATATTATGGAATCTAAGTTCCTGGAGCAAAAAACTTATCCCAAGTTTGATGTAATGGGGGATATTCTCAAATATCAAGGAAGACTAGTAATCGGACATTTGACAGCTTTGAAATCTGCTTTATTGAAAGTTGTACATGATTCAGCGATAGGGGGACATTCAGGCATCATGGGCACCTATGTACGACTGAAAAGGAATTTTTAATGGCCACGAATGAAGAAGGATGTGATTGAATGGGTGGTTAATTGTGATGTTTGCAGTCGAATTAAGACAGAGAAAGGAGCTTATATAGGGTTATTGCACCCCTTCCAATTCCATATCACAACATGGACTCACATCTTTATGGATTTTATTGAAGAGTTGCCTAAATGGTTTGGTAAGGACGTCATTTTTGTTGTCGTGGACAGGTATTCAAAGAATGGGCATTTTATTGCAATCTCTCACCCCTACACGACAATTACAATAGCAAAGATTTTCATGGATAATACCTACAAATTATATGGGCAACCATTGAGTTTTGTTACAGATCGGGATGCGGTGTTTACTAGTGCCTTTTGGAAGGAGCTTATCGATAGATGGGTACAAGTCTAGACATGAGTTCCTCTTATCATCCACAATCAGATGGCCAAAACGAGCAACTCAATCAATATTTGGAAACTTATCTCCGAGGGGCGGTCCACCAAAACCCCAAACATTGGGTAAAATTGCTTGCACATGCTGAATTTTGGTACAATACTAACTACCATACCAGTTTGAAGATGACACCTTTTGAAGTCCTTTATGATTATCCACCTCCTAGCTTTCACATGGATTCCTATTTAGCCAGTACTCCATCAGAAGTGAAGGAGTTTATCGCTGAGAGAGAGCAGTTGAGACATGTGCTCAAACAAAATCTAGAGCAAGCTCAGAGTAGAATGAAACTTTGTGCAGACAGAAATAGGCAAGAGACAGAGTTCCAAGTTAGTCAATTTGTGTACCTTAAGCTCCAACCTTTCAGACAAAGCTAAATTCAGGTGCGTGCAAACTATAAACTCTCTGCTAAGTATTATGGCCCATTCAAAATAATGGTATGGATTGGTAAGGTCGGATACCATTTTGAATAATCCAGCGACTCCCGTATCCAACCTGTTGGTCCCAAATTAGAGTCGTCGTGGTGAATAGCTAGCAACCAACACACACGAATGCAAAGAAAGTTTAAATATTATCATTTTGTCGAAGGAATCTCACTGTAAATGCCTTTTCAGATGTGTTTGAGTTTCCTTAGATCGTGAGTAATGGAAGTAGTAGTATTCTCTCTGGTTTGGACTTCGACTTTTATATCTGGATATTAAAACTTTGAATCTCCAGACCCGTCAAACACAACGGTTCTTCTTTTCCCAAATAGCTTCTGCCTTTTCCATTAATTCTGGCGTCGTACAGTACTTTCCGACCTACTTTGGGTATGGCTTTCGTCCTTTTACTGTACCTTTGTCAAAACGGTAGTATTGGAGATCGTTATTAGATATTTTCTTTGTGTAGCATTCTCGGACAATGCTGGAACGATCTGCTAACTCTCTTGATTGCTACGCTCTTCTAGCGATCGCTCTTCGATCTGCTGAATCCTTCAACAGATGCGTATATCAGCATATCGGTCTTGACCGTTGATTGCTATTCCTTAGCAATCTTCTTGTATGCTAGCGAATGTGATCTCCACTAGCATTCTGCTACCTTTTGCTTCTGACTGCTGAGCATTAGCAAATGCTAAGTCGTGTAGCATTTTGCTATTATCGCTTCCGACTAGCAGTCTCTTCCTTAGCATATGATTGTTAACTCCTTAGCAATCATTCTTCTTAGCACTTGACCGCTATCATCTCTAGCAGTCAATTTTGTCTGCTGAATTCTCTAGCAGCTACCATCTGCTGAGAACTCTTCTAGCATTCCGAAGTTGCTTGATTTGATTTTCTTCGTTCTATTTGCTGAATCCTTCAGCAATCTTCTCAAGCACTTCCAAATCTATTACAACTCGATATTTTTCCTAAAAGGACATTACATAGGAGTTGCTAGACTATGCCATAATTCAGCAATGATCGACCAATCTACTAAGGCTTTGATTCAACAAAGCATTTTACAATTTTGATCTAAAGGAGGAATTTACAAATAATTCCCAACAATTTCCGCCTTTTTGGTGCGATCAAAGCTTACTATCACTTGTTAAATCTAAGAGGAAAAATGTCTGAGTTTACAAGAAAATTTATAAGTATTAGAACTATATTCTAGCAGTCTAACTCAGAGTTTATCCAAATTAGATCTAGCAGGATTGATTTTAATAAAATTCCCCCTCAATAAGTTCTGGGAAATATTTTTCAAATAAAAACATAAGTAAATGCTGCAAGGAATATGCTAAGAATTCTAGCATCCAATTAACTCAGCAAGCATTCACAATCAATCCAAAGACAAGTTATACTAAACATCCACATGCATTTTTGTTGAATAGACAAAGAGTGTATATCAACTATGAAACACATAAAAAATCAGAAGTAGACAATGAGAAATTGTCTTAATCTGATCCAATTTTCATTTATGATTTGATCATTACAAGTACAATGAAATTGGAAAAGATCAAATAGAAATGTACAGGAGAAGGTTTTCTAAGATAAGAAATCTAGGAATGAGGAGTTGGTTTCTTCCCTTTGTCCAATTCATCAAATTTGCTAATTGTCATTTGCATGAACTTCTCGAGGTATGCTTTGCTAGCCTCACTTTCCTTGAAATCTCTCTCAAGCTGCTTAGCCACCTTCTCATTTTCCATCTCAAGCATCTTGATCTTCAAATCCATCTCTTGCTTCTTCATATTTTCAAGTGCAACAAGTGCTTCTTCCTCCTTCTTCCTCTGCTCTAATTCAGCAAGTCTTATTTCTTCCACCTCTTTGAGCGCAGCCATAAAGGTGGAGGAGAAGGAAGTAACAGTTTGCGCCATCTGTTGTTGGGACTCAGCAACATCTTCCTTCAGCACTTCCATGTTTGTCTTCACTTCAGTAACATCGTGATTGACTTCAGCAACATCAGCTCTCACATCCGAGACTTCACTCCTAATCTCCTCTACTTCCCTCCTTAAATCGGCATTTTGGAGAGCCACTTGCTCATGGACAGCATGGGGAATAGAGGTGGAGAGAGCATGCTGGATCGCATGTTGCACAGCAGTATGAACAAAAACTTGAAAAGCATCGAAACTTACAGGAAGACATCCATAGTAGATGATGATGTGATGACAAGTGCTCCACTGCTAGATGATGGATGGACTTCAGAAATAGGTTCAATGTCCATAGCTTCTTCAAACAACTTGGTCTACTCTTCGAGGTATAGATTCTCAGCATCTATTGGTAGCCACATGAAGCACACACAATTAACACGTTAAATTAATCAATCCGGTCTCTTTTCTAATTCGCTCAAGTGGATATCATCTACTTAATTGAAGGTTATCAATAGCTAGGTTACTCAAAAGTCATTGATTTTCATCTATCTAGGCAATGGATCGTAAACCAAGCTTTAAATGCAAACAATCAATTATTAAACAAATTGCTAACTTCTCCAATCAATCAATGGTTTAGGTAGATTAAGATAACAAATCCGACAATCTTAGAAGATAGTGAGTGTTTGTAAAATTCAATTGTTTTGAATAAAACCAAGTTATGTTGCAAATGAATTTTAATTCCTATGAGGTTGAGCAACCAACTCTAATGTCGCTAGTCACTTGCTACGGATAACTAGTGGTAGATGACACTAGGAATTGCAAACAGCTACGTTATTAACTCCTAGGCCACTCCCAATCGACCGTCAATTATCGCCCTACAATCCTAGCACTGCACATGGATTGGAACTAGAATTATAAGATTATGCACTTATCACGACGATTTCGTCCGCGTGTTGGCTGCAACGTTCACGTCAACTACCTGAAGGCTGGCTATTACCTACACCTAATAGGCAAGAAATAAGCTCAAGTGCAAATCAACCCCTCATAGGAAAGTAAACAAGCATAATCGATTCAATCCATCACAATATCCGTTATACAACACTCACTAATGAAATTAGTTCTCCATACCTTGAGTTAAGTACAAATCAAATTGAGAATTAAGAGAATTCATTACAAAACATCAAGGTCAACGATTGATCTTCTTCGGTTGTCTTCTTTGAATCCAATCTACCTCTCTTCCTTCATCAATCTTCACCAAATGGATGGAATGTGGCTTGATTCCCCTTGATTTAGGTTGGGGAGAGGTTTGGAGATGAATCTATGGAAAAGTATCATGACGGTTATTCTAATTTTGGCAAAAGTTCTTCAATTAACTAATTTTCCCCCTTTTATAGGTGAGCAAACAGGGCCTGGGATCGCCCGAGCCAACCATGGGTCGCCCCAGCCTTCTTGGAAACTGTGGAGAACCTGGGAAACCCATTATGGCTCGCCGAGCAAGAACCGCTCAACCAAGCCTGCTCTCTGTCAGCATGGCTCGGTCGAGCCTGCACTGCTTGGCCGAGCGAGCCCTCTGTCCGGCTCAGCTCAGTCGAGCCTGCTTCGCTCGGCCGAGCAACTCCTCCAAGCCTCTGAAACTCTCCTTTCGCTCCGCTCGAACGAACCTAACCTCCTCGGACTACAAACTCGGACGATTTTCCTCCAAAACTCCACCAAATATGCCATATTATGCTCAAAACACGTCCTACAACATTTCAAACATTTCAAACACAAAAACAAGACAAAAGAACAACGAAAGTATATGATATGAGGGTAAAATGGCCACAAACATGCATGCTCACACATCGAAAAATAGGTCATTTTACACACATATCATAATCCCCCAAACTTGAACCTTTGATTGTCCTCAATCAAAACAAAGTAAAGCAATCAATAAACCTCATCAAATAACCTCATATCTCATCATAGTCATCTTGGCATGCTCTTATCGAACGAGATTATCACCTAACTTTGCGACACGATTAATGCTAACGACTCAAACCACTCATCAACATTGGATAAAGAAATGAAAGCACTCATTTACGTGTTTAGGGTTTGATGAATTCACTCATTCACAAGATATCGAGCACAATTTCCATAGGCTTGAAACAACTCTCACCAATATACTACAATGAGTTGGCTCCTAAAATCAAAAAGGTCTTTGTTTTCGGTTATAATGTGGCTTACTAAAAGGTAGGTGGTTTTGAGCTAAAGTGACAAACTTCTCCATATCCGAAAACCCCCAAACTTATTCTCTTCAATCCACTTCTAACCTTGAGGCTTTTTCATCACAACTCTCATATATATATATTTTTTTCTTTTCTTTCTTTTTCTCATTTTATCTAGCACCGTCATATTTTCATTCATTTCATGAAGCCTTACTTTTTTTTCTTTTCTCTTTTTCTCTTTTCTTTTTCTAAGTACCCAAATTTTTGTTGGTACCCATTTTTCTAGGATTCAAATCAATCCTACACTCAATACTTTTATTGCCTCAACAATCTCAACTCAAAGATACCAAATGATTCCCATCCCAACTCTCATCTCCGTATTCACCCTCATACACTCATTCCCCCCAAATTTTGTCCTAATAATTTCAAAGAAAATTCTCCATTTAAGCACAATCACGGGAAACAAGGGTATGAAGGGCAAAATTATGATATCAACAACCTTATACTCCCGAAGTGAAAGGAAGGACTAAGAATCGATGGCCTAAGATCATCTTTTAATTACCAAACTCATGCCAAATAGATAGAGAATATATTCAAGTTCTAGATTTTGTGCTCTCAACCTTGCCACTCACAACCGATCAAAGTATGACAATATCAAGTCTCAAAAACTCTCAGCTTTTGTCAAGTCCTAGGCATTAACCTCGCACAACACTCGGCAATTCAAAAGTTCAATTCGAGCACGCCTTAACAACTAGATTATGCCCTATCATTGGTCAAAGCAAATTAAAAGCCTTACAAAGTAGATCATGATTCAAATCTCCAATTCGCATTTGGGTTCATCATACACACATGACAAGCACACAACAACCTAATTAACAATCTACATGCCATGAACAATTGAATTGAAACTAAATAGTATGATAAATGATAGAAGGTTTTACCCATCGGTAGACATGATCAAACCGCTTTCCATTCCTTATTTGCACCTACTACACATCAATACAACACCACCAAACAATTGAGCATAACAAAGCCAATAAAGCTCTCATATCCACCAATCTTTCCACAAACAAATATGTCAAGAAAACTTATAACATTTATCCACTAGCACAACCATTCATACCAAACCATTAAACATATCCACACACCAAAGCCAAATAGAAAGAATTCAACTCATGGAAGCTCGCGAAATGATTCATCACAACCATTTAATAGAAGTAGAAGCAAATCAAATTCAACATCCCAAAATCCACAATCAAACAAAAGTAGATCACTATCATATTACAACCATATCGAATGATCAATGTTATTCAAATTCAAAAAACTAATCTAAACTAAGGATAAAGATATAGATAGGGATAGAAGAGTAAACCAGAGAAGAGCATCGGATACCGACCATCTTCGACAGTAGTCAACCCATTACAAGGGAGTTTGATATGTGCGTAAAATGACCTATTTTTCGATGTGTGAGCGTGCATGTTTGCGGCAATTTTACTCTCATATAATATGTTTTTGTTGTTCTTTTGTTGTGTTTTCGTGTTTTTGTGTTTTGAATGTTGTATGATAGGTTTTGAGCATAAACTAGCATTTTTGGTGGAGTTTTGGAGAAAAATTGCACGAGTTTGGAGTTTGGAGGCGTCGACCGGCCAAACCATGCAGGACCGGCCGAGCCAAGCTGGACAGAGGCGTCGACCGACCGAGCTGAGTCTGCTCGACCGAGCCTGACCAACAGAGAAGTGGCTCGATCGAGCCAAATCTGACCGGGCGAGCCAGACCGGGATTTGCAGCAATTTGGCGATTTCCAGCTTCGACCGGGTGAGCCATACTTCGACCGGGCGATTCGAGGCTCTGTTTGCTCGTCTATAAAAGGGGGAAATTCAGTTATTTGGAGAACTTTTGCCATTTTTACATTAGATCTAGTTAGGAGTTCCCCTATATTCCAATTTCCATCACGATTTCATCTCAATCCTAGAGTATCAAGGAGCAAAATTCATCAATCCTTGGAGGAGAATTGAAGATCCAAGGGGGTAGATCAAGACCTAACAAATCCAATTAGGGAAGATTCCACTTTCTACTTATCAATTGTAATGGATGTATTTGATTTCAACTTTGTATTGTTACAATTGAGAGGTATGATGTTTTAATTCAATTTGGATGTTGATTTAAACAAGGATGCATGAAAATTAAGGTTGATAATTGTTTGTTTACTTTCCTTTGAGAGCTTGAATTGCACTAGAACTTGTTCCTTACCTCTTAGGTGTAGGTAATAGCCAACTTAGGAGGTAGTTGACGTGCATGCTGCAGCCAACACGCGGGCGGAATCGTCGTGAATAGTGTAGATTCATACAATTTTAGTTCCAATCCATGTGCGGTGCTAGGTCGTAGGGCAATAATTGACGATCTATTTGGAGTGGTCTAGGGCTTAATAACGTAGCTGTTTGCAAGTCTTAGCATCATCAACCATTAGCTCGCCGTGACAAGGGGTTAACGAGTGTAGGGTTGATTGCTCGATCTCCTAGGGATTAAAATGTGTTTACATCAATGATTAACCTAATTGGATTGCATCTACGTCTATTTCAACATCCTATCTACCTCATTTGAGTATTTGTTTGTTTTGGTTTACCAAAGTGTGGAGAGAATTGATTTGATTGATTGATATTGAATGTTAATTGTTGGTTTAATTCATTGTTTGTTATATGTTGTTAGCGTAGGTTTAAATTGAATGCCAAGATTGATAGAAATTACTCAACGATTTTATCTTACCTAGCTATTAGACTTTGCTTTAGTATCCCGGTAATCTAGCGGGCGAAGGGAAGAAGGACCTGGATTTGACAAATTTTATTCTTGTGTAGCTAGGAGATTAATTTTGATTGAACTTTTAGCCGCATCAAGTTTTGGCGCCGTTGCCGGAGAATTCATTTAGTAGGTTGCTAGATATTGGGGGAAAAGTGAAGCTTGTAGGCTAGGTGTTTGTGTTTTTGCTTGTGTGAATAATTTGTTGTTTGTTTTTTTGTATTTGTTGGTACTTTGAGTTTGTCGGATTGTTGTAGGTGTCAAATGGAGAATCATCAAGGAACTCACTCGGAGAGGCTTAACAATCTCCAAAGGGAATTGGATGAGATGAGAGCAAAGATGTTGGAGGGACAACGACCAAGGAAGCCAATCCGGTTGGTATTTGAAGAGAGCTACCCGTGGATGGAAGAGATTAGACATGATCGCATTATGAAGTCAAGTTGGGGAAATGAAGAAGATGAGTGTAGTAATGAAAGCTATAGAGATAAATGGGGGAATTGTGACCTCCGGAACAACATGAACTATCCCCCATCTAATGGCTACTCTCCATGTAGACTCTATGAGAACCAAACTTGGAATCCATCCATGACAAGAGTTCATTGTGATGAGTGGGGAAGCCATGATCATGAAAGAGTTAGAGAAGCGAGATCATCTTGGGAAGCTTTGGAGAGGAAACCGGATAAGCTCGAGGGAAACCTTTTGGAATTAAAAATGCAATTATCTGAAATTTTGAAAAAGGTGAGTGAAGAGCCTCGAGTGGAAGAATATAAAATTTTGGATGATGAATGTGAGGATGCGGTTATGATACTTAAGGAAGTAAGATTTCAAGATACAAGAGTAAAAGAGATGCAAGAAGAAGAATTAAGGAAAGAAAATAAAGAGTTACCTCAAGAAGAGAAAGAGGATGATAGCACCAAGGAGGAAAGGATACACATTGGAAGTGAGAAGAATGGTGTTCTTGTAATACCTTCCCTTGAGGTGATGAAAGAAGTTCCGACATTTGTACAAAATGATGAGGAAGAGAAAAATGATGAGGAAATAATGTCGGGAGGTCCAAGTGGTGACATGGTGCTTGTTTCTCTTTCATTAGTGATAGATAAGAGGGAAAAGGAGGTGATCCTAGGAGAGATAGTGGATGAAACATATGATTTGATCGGCAAAGGAGGTGATGAGATGTTAATGATCAATCCAAATGAGGGACAAGTTGAGACTTATATACTTTGTATTCAATTGGATGATGCCTTAGAGATCAAACTAAAGAAGGAGTTACCACCTTTTGACTTACGAGTTCGTCATTAGAGTAAATCTTTCTTGGAGAGATGAAAGGGGTGAAAGAAAGATCGCCTTGGACAAGTTGCTTCCAAGTAAATGCCGATTATGGAAGAAAGGTATATTAAAACCCCACACAATTTTTGATAATGGGTGATGTGGTAAGGTCGTCTAGCTACCGACGTTAAGGAAGCGCTTGCTGGGAGGCAACCCAACCAATTTTCTTTCTTTTGTTTAATTGCTTTTAGTTGCTTTGATTTTGAATAAATGCCTAGTTTGTTTGGTTTTGTGTTTGTTGGAGGAACTACAAGATCGAGAGGAGTGATGACGCACCGCCTACCTATTTGACAAACTTAGTCTCACTTGACTAAGTTTGGGGGGAATGGCCGGTATTCGGTGTTTTGGTTTACTCTTCTCTTCTATCTCTCTATCTTAGTTTACATGGCTTATTAGTTTAGTTTAGGATAGTTTGAATTGATTTTAAATAATTGGATCTTCGATTGGGTTGTATAATGGTATTGATCTACTTCTACTTTGGTTGTGAATAATGATTTGGATGTGAATGAATGATTGATTAATGGAATAAGGAATGTTTGGTGGTGCTAGTGGAACAATGCCTGAGTTATGTAGATTTTAGGTTAAAAGATAATAGCATAAATGTACACCGAGTATAGGCCGAAACCTTACAGCAGCACAGGGGCATACCCCAGGGATAAAAACAGACACCCGAGGTTCACAAACAGTGTGACCATCGGGACAAGCAATCTAACCCTGCAAATACAAGTACACGGGGCATACCCCAGTAGAAAGATGACATCTAAGCACACTATAAGGTGACCAGCCCAACAATGGCCCAAATCTCACACCTACCGAGATAACCCAACAGAAATCAACCGCCCAAAACGATCATACCGATAGTAGTCCTGGGTCCGAAAGAGAAATGCCATCCTAACTAGGTCAGCACGACATCCCCCTTTATCATACTCAAAACCAAGCGATGTAGGCATACTAACTAGGTCAGCCCACCCACATCACACAATCGATATGATCACAAACCAACAGAAAACACAGAAGAGACCACTAATGGGTATTCCAGTCAAGATGAGCAACAACCTCATCTATCGGGAACACCGAGTAAAGAATACGAAAAACGTCCTCCTTAATGCCCTTCACAACTGCAGCGGCATCAAAGGGAGCACCACTAAAGACTTTCTTGTTCCTTGCATGCCTGATATGGTTCGCCGTGGCGGCCAGAGCAAGATAACGGGCTTTCTTCAAGACTTTGGACCAGCTCCTCTCCCGCAGGCACCACTTCAGCGCAGCTTCCACGGTCGATGTCCTATGCTTCAGTCCAAGCCACTCCCGCACATCCCTCCAAACCCGTGAGGTTTCCCTACATTCAAAAAAGAGATGCTTAGCGGTTTCATTAACAGAGTCACAAAGCTGACAGACCAAGGGCACATCATCACTTAAAAAGCACATGCGGTCTCTAGTCTTAAGCCTGCCATGTAAAATAAAACAAAGGGTAATAGAAAAATGAGGAGGGATAGGAGACTTCCATATGGTCTTGTGCCAAAAGCGCCGAGTCCCCTTAATCCTCCAAAACTCGTAAGCCCCAGTCACCCCTTTCTGAGCGAACATCCTATCAAGTAGTCTGCCCGCACTCTCCGCATCCCCTGAAGCAGCCTGCAAAAGAGAATCACGAAGAGTAAAAATCCTCTTCAAAAACACAGAGTCTCGAGAGTTAATATTAAAAGTCCATAGATCATCTCCCCTCAAGTACTCCGTGTGGACCCAGCGAATCCACAATGAATCCGTCTTCTTATGTATATTCCAGAGCACCTTCGTGAAAAGGGCATCATTCCATTTCTTCACATCATGAATACCCAGACCCCCCTCCTCCTTTGGGGTGCAGACCGTCTTCCAGGCGACAGGCGAAGACTTAGTTCCCCAAAGGAAGGTCCTCACCAGCCTGTTAATCCGATCAATCACACCCTCCGGAATGATGGTGGAATGATGGTGGAAAGAGGTTTTGGAAGTGAATATGGTTGAGGA
>JAPKLW010000135.1:29011-82312 GCA_026898455.1 Plectranthus barbatus | reverse complement strand
AACGAGATGCAAATGAGTTGAGCAATTGCTCGACCGAACTTCTAAATTTGCGCGCGGCTCGGCCGAGCATGAGATGGCTAGGCCGAGTGGAGGCTCTGTCGCGCGCGGGCTGGGCTGGCTCGTAAAGGCTCGGTCGAGCCTGCCTCGCTTGACCGAGTGAGGCCTCTGTCCGAGGTGTTTGACCCAGCTCGGTCGAGCTTGCACCGCTCGGACGAGCTACTTCTACTTTCACCTATTTTCGCCCTCTTTTTGACATCTTCCCGATCATGTTGCTTTCCAACATTTCCATCCTTAATACACACATTGTCAAATGAAAGTGTAGCACCACAAACAATTAGGAACCCTTCACAACAACAAACCACATTATTCAACAAAAATCAATAACAAACCATTATTCAAAAATGCAAAGTAACAAAATTTAAACATTGGGTTGCCTCCCAATAAGCGCTTGTTTAACGTCAAAAGCTCGACGATCATACCTCATGTCAATCGTGGTCAAAATGTGCTGAACTGGAACTCATACCTTGGTCAATGATCACATGCTTCTCCGGGAAAAGAAGCTTCCTTCTTGCACTTCGTGGTGGATCCGTATCCACTCGAGCTTTCTTCATACGATTTTGATCAAGTTCCTCTTCATCCCCCGGATCTTTGTAGACTTCATTCTCCTCACTCATAAGTTTTAAACCCGGATCAAGCATCCTTCATCCTTTTTTTTCCAAGCTTTCTCAACTTCACTTGCATCCACATTCTTCGGAGGTAAAGAAAACACCACTTCCTTGCCACAACAATGGAATGTAAGTTCACCATGTTTCGTGTCAAATAAAGCATCGGCCATGTGCAAAAATGGCTTCCCGAAGATTAGTTGTATACCCCCTTATTCTTCATATATACTACAAGAAAGTCTCCCGAAAATGTAAACGTCAACACTTCGACATGGACCTCTTCAACCACCCCTTTTGGGCAAAATAAAGCATGATTAGCCAATTGGAGCACTTGACTTGTAGATTTGAGGTTCCCAACCTCCAACTCCTTATACAAGTCCCATGACATAAGGTTGACACTCCCTCCG
The DNA here is from genome assembly GCA_026898455.1 of Plectranthus barbatus. NCBI lineage: Eukaryota > Viridiplantae > Streptophyta > Magnoliopsida > Lamiales > Lamiaceae > Plectranthus > Plectranthus barbatus. The sequence continues at coordinate 81,243 of JAPKLW010000135.1, read as the reverse complement.
AAATCACACAATGCCTTCTCAATACATTTGTCTCCAATCTTACATCCGACTACGAAACCTCCGGGATCTTCCTTTTTACTAGCAATATTCTTCTCTTCAAGTTCACAAGTGCTACTATCCAAAATCTCTTCTCCTCCAACTAACTTATACAACATAGGTACCCTTTCTATCTCCTCTGGTAAAGGCATTTCGATGGCACCTTTCTTCACATAATCAAAGAAACTCACGTTCTCAGTTTGCTCATCATTTTTCGATTCTTTGTTCTCAATTTCTACTTCAACTTCTTTTTCTTCTTCAATGTCTACTTTCAACTCTTCTTCAACTTCCCCCATTTCAATCTTAGGGGTCATCACTTCCAAGTTTTCCTCCATCCTACTTTCACCTTCTACCATGTTACAACCTTTCTTTTGCACCACTTCCGTTTCACTTGGAAATTTCCCAGCTTGGTGCTTACCACTTAATTGCTTCGCAATGGAAGAAATTTGAAGTTGGATTTCAGCAAACATGCCATCATACTTTTCAAATCTCTTATCCATTTCTTCATTAAAATTCCTCCTCGGTTCTTGGTTTGCATACCTACTATTTCCCCCAGCATATCCTTGACCACTACTTCCCCCTTCAATTTGTAATGGAGGATTGAGAGCGTTGTTTGGATTAGCATAGGAAAAATTTGGGTGAAATCAGTTGGACGGATGGTAATACATGTTTCCTGGTAGATTATATTGGGGAAGAGCATTGAACCCAATTCTTTGATTCACAAAATTCAAACTCTCTGGATGCGACTCTTCATGCCGAACTACCATCATATCCTCATTTCTATTTCCCGATGTAGACAATGCATCAAGCTTCTTTTGCATGACCGCCAATTGCTCTTTGAATTCTTCACTTTCCTTGGCCTCATTTACCGACTTAACCGATCGATAGTCCTTCCGTTCCTTAGGCCATTGAAAACTATTCTCGGCCATCTTCTCAATCGTTCTCCAAGCTTCTTCCTCTTCAAGATCAAGAAATGCTCCTCCCGAGGAAGCGTCCATCATCACTTTCGTTACATAGTTTAATCCCCCGTAGAATTGGCAAATCTGTTGACTCCGAGAAAGTCCATGTCTTGGGCATTTTCGTAGAAGCTCTCGGAACCGAACCCAAGCTTCATAAAGAGGCTCATCATACCTTTGCCCAAACGATGTGATATCAGCCCTTCTCTTCAATGTCAAACTCGGCAGAAAAAACTTGAATAGAAACTTCTCTCTCAACTCTTTCCAAGTGACAATATTTGATTTGTCCAAACCTTCGAACCAATTCCTAGCTCCATCTCTCAAGGAGAATGAGAATAACCGCAACCATATTTGATCTTGGGGCACTTGGTTGATCTTTATAGTATCAGTAATCTCCAAAAATCGAGGGATATGTACATTTGGATCCTCGATTATGTGTCCCCCAAATTGGACCAACTGTGGCTTTATCTCAAATTACGTGGCATTTACTCCTAACCGAAGACCTCCCGTATTTGGATCCCCTTGAGGTTGAAAAATATTTTGTAATGGTCTCCTCGGACCATTCCTCTCATTGATCATAGCTTTCAACAACTCAAGTTGCCTTTCCAACACTCCTATCCTAACCGTGTCTTCCCCATGGTTAGCCATCTCAAAATCGATTTGAATATGTCCTCTTCCTTCTCGACTTTTCCTTGCCTCAAGCTCTCTAGCCTTTGATCGAGTGATCATAAACCACCTAAGAAAAATCCACAAAACCAATTACAAGTAAACAACTCAACAAAAATAAACAAACACAAATAACAATCAAAACAATGTTAGTAACACTATTCACACAAGCATTTTCTCAAACACCTAGCATACCATACTTCAACTTTCAATAATTCCACAAGACCTACTAAAAGATTCCCCGGCAACGGCGCCAAAAACGTGGTAGCCGCGTGAAGCACACACAATCAACACGTTAAATTTATCAATCCGGTCTCTTTTCTAATTCGCTCAAGTGGATATCATCTACTCAATTGAAGGGTATCAATAGCTAGGTTACTCAAAAGTCGTTGATTTTCATCTATCTAGGCTATGAATCGTAAACTAAGCTTTAAATGCAAACAATCAATTATTAAACAAATTGCTAACTTCTCAAATCAATCAATGGTTTAGGTAGACTAAGATAACAAATCCGACAATCTTAGAAGATAGTGAGTGTTTATAAACTTCAATTGTTCTGAATTAAACCAAGTTATGTTGCAAACGTATTTTAATTCCTATGAGGTTGAGCAACCAACTCTAATGTCGCTAGTCACTTGCTATGGTTAACTAGCGGTAGATGACACTAGGAATTGCAATCAGCTACGTTATTAACTCCTAGGCCACTCCCAATCGACCGTCAATTATCGCCCTACAATCCTAGCACCGCACATGGATGGGAACTAGAATTATAAGATTATGCACTTATCACGACGATTCTGTCCGCGTGTTGGCTGCAACGTTCACGTCAACTATCTAAAAGTTGGCTATTACCTACACCTAATAGGCAAGAAACAAGCTCAAGTGCAAATCAACCCCTCATAGGAAAGTAAACAAGCATAATCGATTCAATCCATCACAATATCCGTTATACAACACTCACTAATGAAATTAGTTCTCCATACCTTGAGTTAAGTACAAATCAAATTGAGAATTAAGAGAATTCATTACAAAACTTCAAGGTCAATGATTGATCTTCTTCGGTTGTCTTCTTTGAATCCAATCTACCTCTCTACCTTCTTCAATCTTCACCAAATGGATGGAATGTGACTTGATTCCCTTTGATTTTGGTTGGGGAGAGGTTTGGAGATGAATCTAGGGAAAAGTATCGTGACGGTTATTCTAATTTTGGCAAAAGTTCTTCAATTAACTGATTTTCCCCCTTTTATAGGCGAGCAAACAGGGCCTCGGATCGCCCGAGCCCACCATGGCTCGCCCGAGCCTTCCTGGAAACCGTTGAGAAGATTTGGATGTATCCAAAATAGATTCAAATTTCAAATTGTAATAGATAGAATTTATTTTTTCTATTTTGTGGGGCCACGAGGAATTTTTGTTTGCCTTAATTGTCCTCGTATGATATGTGATTTATTATGTGCGCAATTAAGCATGTGTAGATAATAGGAAAAGCATGATTTATCCCTTTTATTATTTACAACTTGCAAGTATGCTTATGTGATTAATTTCTTTTGTTGGATTTTATTTTGGGAATTTTTGGGTTTGTTTAATTACATGCGAAAATTCAAAAAATATAATAACAAAGAAGTTATATGTGCGCATATAAGAAACCTGTTAAAAGAAAAATACTAAGCAGATTTTTTAATTAAAATCAATTGACCTCCACAAAGCGGTACTAGACTGTAAGTGTATCTCTCTTTCTAATAAACGTCTACGAGTGTAGCTTGCTAGTTCCTAGAGGTGCATGGGTACGGTTGATTAGATTTCAGGACAAACAATTTAAATCATGTGAATAGTGGGAGGGTTTTGCGTAAACTTCTACGAGTGTAGCTTGCGTAGATCTCTTTCACAAGTATTCTAGGATTGATTTAAATTATAGATAACAAAATCTTTAAGGGTTGTGCGGTATGGTTAGGTGCCATGAAAAACTGTCTCTTTTGGCCGGAGTTAAATTTGTGGTTAATTGCTTAGAAGCATCGTAGAATATAATGCAAGAATTGCATCCCTGCTCTTGAGAGATAGCTTGGTCTAAGGTTTTCACTAATTATTATTTTCTAGTGTCAAAAGCATCCTAACATGGTAGTGAAATTAAATGGATTGGGGCTTAAAACCCGCAGTTCTGGTTGAGGGTGACATCGTAAACGTTTACGAGTGTAGCTTACGGTGGGAACTCTTGGGCAATTAGTGGAAAACATTTGTATTTGATTTATTAAAAGGCTTTCAATGTATTTGTTTTCGATGTTCTACATGTATGTTCTTATTTAAGATTCTTTATTGTTTCAGATATGTCTATGTCTACTATCGATCATTTACTTGATCTCAATCCTCTAACTGGTCCAAACTTCCCTGAATGGAGTTTTTGCATCAAACACGTCCTTTATCTGAAAAATCAAGCATACGTTCTTTTTATGGATCCATTGTTGCGTATTCGTCATACGGTCTGCAAACTTGAGCTTGAATTTTATGAAAGATGGAAGGATGCTGATGAGTTTGCCTTCTGGCTCATCACGGGTTCTCTATCTAGAGAATTAAGGCACAAGTATGAGTACCTCGAAAGGGCTGGAGAGATCTGGAAGGAACTCTCGACAACCTATGGCAACGTGGAATGGACTATTAACTATAATCTTGTACATGACCTTGTGTGCAAGAAGATGGTTGAAGATAGTTCGGTGACAGAGCACATGATGTCTATGACAGTTCACTGTGCGAGGTGGTTATATCAGTGCGCAAGGCGAGATTGATATCATCCTGAACTCTCTTCCTGAATCTTTTTATGACTTTAAGGTAGTTGTTGCTGCAAGGGGAGAGTATGCTCTACATGAGCTACTTGAGGACCTTATGGTGGAGCAATCTTCCATGCGAGCACGGATGCCTGTTCTGACTGCTTCTAGCACTGGTTCGACAACCTCTAAGGTTGGAGATGACGGTGCTAAAAGCAAGCTTAGGAAAGCAGTTAGTGAAAGCAAGTCAAAGAAGGTGAAGAGGGTTAAAGTCACTCCAAAGAAGAAGAGGTGTGCTGGACGCAGAAAGGTGGATTGTCCGAAAGCTAAGGGACAAGGTACGTCATTTGCATTTGTAATGGAAACATGTTTAGCATCGGTTTCTACTCATTCGCGGGTAGTGGATACTGGAGCTACTGATCATGTTTGTTACATTTTGCAAGGGTTCACACCGAGGAGGGTGCTGAAGAATGACGAGGTTACCATCTCAATGGGGAACGCAGCACAAGTGAGTGCAACTGCCATTGGAGATTTCACCCTGTACTTTGATGATTCTGTTTTAACTTTGAGAGATGTTTTGTACGTGCCGGATTTTCGGCGAAACCTTATTTCAGTTTCCAAACTTTATGTTGATGGATATTCAGTTATTTTTGATAGTGGTGTTTCTATCGTTGGTAAAAACGGTGTTATCTGTCGTGGGATGCTGAATAATTCTCTCTATGTTGTTAACTATAATCATAAGTCTTCCACAAGTATTGCATGTAATTCATCCGTAATTGATAATCCTAGAAAGAGAAAACTTACTTCTTTTGATGAGGATCTTACATATCTCTGGCACTTGAGACTGGGTCACATCAGCTTGAAGCGGATACAATGACTTGCAGATGACGTTACATTGCACTTAATCCTGGCTGTACCTTATCAAGTCTGCGAATCCTGCATCAAGGGCGAGATGTCAACTAGGCCTTTCTAGGCTAGTCAGTCTCGAGCAGAGGAAGTGTTGGAATTGATCCATTCTGAATTATGTGGACCTATGTCCACGCAGGCTCGTGGAGGGTACGAGTACTTCGTCACTTTCATTGACGATTACGTAAGGTACGGATACGTTTACCTACTTCGCTACAAGTCTGAATACTTTGAGAAATTCAAAGAGTTCAAGGCTGAAGTAGAAAAGAAGGTCGGGAAAACTATCAAGTCACTGTGATCTGACTGCGGTGGCGAATACCTCGGTAACGAGTTCCTGCAATATTTTTCAGAAAATTGGATTACATCCCAGTGGACTGCACCGGGTACTCCCAGCAAAATGGTGTAGCTGAAAGAAGAAATAAGACTCTTCTAGAGATGGTAAGATCAATGATAAGTTATGCAAACTTACCAATTTCGTTTTGGGGCTACGCATTGGAGACAACAGCTTACGTGCTTAATATGGTGCCTTCTAAATCAGTTCCTAAGACGCCTTTTGAGCTCTTCCTTGGTTGCAAACCTAGTTTGTGCAAGTTTAGAGTATGGAGCTGACCGGCACAAGTACTGTCGAAGGAACGTGATAAATTAGAAAGCATGTCAAAAGTAATGTTGTTCATAGGGTATCTCAGGCAAACGAAATGTGGTTACTTTTACTGTCCTGAGAGTCAGAGAGTCGTTGTTAGCACCAACACTAGATTCTTGGAGGACGAGTATGTGAGTAATCACAAGTCAAGGAGTGATATCGTTCTTCAAGAAATTGAGAACGAGAATGCAATTCCAAGGGAAGGGGAACGTGCAGATGTGGGTGCACCTGTGAGAGGTTCAGCACCACAGGCACGTTCTTCGGTGCAAGGTGCAGGACCACAAGTTACTGCAGCTACTACTGTTACGGCACCAATGTCTCGTCATAGTGGGAGAGTTATTTTCCAGCCGAAAAGATACATGTTCGTGGTTGAGACTTTGGACTTGAGCCCGGAAGACGGACATGAGGACTCTGACCCACTGACTTACGAAGATGTTGCCAAATGGCGTGTAGCCATGGATTCTGAAATTGAATCCATAATTTCTTTGGATGTATACTAGAAAACTGATTTGCCAAATGGCTTTAGGGCCATAAGGTGGAAATGGGTATACAAGAGAAAGAAAGGGGCGGATGGAAAGATCACGGCATTTAAAGCCAGGTGGTGGCAAAGGGTTATAGTCAGAAAGAGGGCATTGACTATGACGAAACCTTTTCACCCGTAGCCATGCTCAAATCCATCCGGATAATCCTTGTCATAGCTGTGCATATGGACCTCGAGATCTGGCAGTTGGATGTCAAAAACCGTTTTTCCAAACAGTTACCTTGAAGAAGGTAGGGAAATCTATATGCAGCAACCCGAGGGTTACATAAGCAAGGGCGAAGAATATCTTGTCTAGAAGCTTAGGAAGTCCTTATATGGACTTAAGCAAGCTTCAAGGTCATGGAACTTACGTTTCAACAATGTGATTAAATCCTATGGATTTGCATAGTTGGAAAACTAAAGTTGTGTTTACCGACTTTGAGTCAGTGGGAGTGTGGTCTTCCTTGCACTTTACGTTGATGACATACTCCTATTTGGAAACAATGTGGGAGTGATGTCGGAAATAAAAGTTTGGTTATCCGAACAGTTCCAAATGAAGGATTTGGGAGAAGCTAGCTACATTCTTGGGATTAAGGTCTTACGAGATCGTAAGAGAAGAATGTTGAGCTTATCCCAGGCATCCTATGTGGATACTGTGATAGCCCGGTTCAGCATGCAACTCGCTAAGAAAAGCTTGCTACCTTTCAGACATGGCGTTCATCTTTCTAGTGGGCAGTGTCCTCAGACACAGCAAGAGAAAGATGAGATGATTCTTGTACCGTACGCTTCGGCAGTGGGTAGTCTCATGTATGCGATGCTGTGTACCAGACCAGATATCTGTTATGCGGTTGGCATGGTAGCAAGATATTAGTCTAACCCTGGACAGGCGCACTGGACTGCTGTAAAGCACATCCTCAAGTATTTGAAGAGAACTAGGAATTACTGCCTAGTTTATCATAGTGAGGATTTGTGCCCTGTGGGGTATACAGACTCGGATTTCCAAGGGGACCAGGATGAGAAGAAATCGACCTCAGGATATGTGTTTACCCTGGGATGTGGAGCTGTATCTTGGAGGAGCTCAAAGCAGAAATGCATTGCTGACTCCACCATGGAGGCAAAATTTGTCGCCGCCTCCGACACCTCGAAAGAGGGGGTATGGCTCAGGAACTACCTTTTAGAGTTGGGTGTGATTCCGAGTTTGCCGAGGAGCATAAAAATTTATTGTGATAACTCTAGTGCAGCGGCAAACTCAAAGGAACAGCGGTCTCACAAGGCAAGGAAACACATAGAGAGAAAGTACCCTATCATACAAGAAATTGTATCGAGGGGCGATGTGCAAATTAAGAAGATTGACACTGCTGACAATCTTGCTGATCCATTTACAAAAATCTTGCCGGAGAAAGTTTACGAAAGACATATTCGTGAGCTGGGTCTGAGGTGGATGCCAACCACTTACAGTGGTTAAAGAGACAGCAGACTAGATTGACGGACTGTATACTCTGTAATAGCTTAGTTATGCTTTGAGTATAAGTATGAGATTGATGGGTTTTGTATACTGAAAGAATTTCTTATAATGAGTATACGACGGTTTATTTCTCCTATCTGTTAACAATCTTACATGTATGAACAATGGTGTCCTCTTGTCTCACCGATAGGGACGATCATACGGCGTGTTGTAGATCGCAGAAGACAGTATGATCACTTGACCTAGTGAGACATAAACCTGATCACAGCCGAGACAACGTATGAGGATACGTCTGTCCGGATGGTTGCGGCATTGTCGGAATAAGTAATCTGTCTTGGTTACTTGACATGCTCGTACGCAGGGGTGGCGTACTGATGGACCGCAGTGAGATATATTCATCTGTCTGACATCAGCGAATACGAGATCTCGATATTGATTGAGTCCAAACCCTAACGAAGGTTCAGGGGTTTGCACGGGTTGACTGCTGCTTTGACTTGCCATGGTGGAGAGCCTGAGTAACGTGCTCGTATATCCGCATCTTGGGTAACAATAGTTTGTGTAGTACCGCCTGAGACTTGGTTTAGGTAACCATATCAGAGTGATAGGATGGGGACATTCCCTGAGGAGCTCAATAACATTCATCGTGCCAAAGTCCTGCAGGCAGATTAAGTTCAGGCACAAGTGATAAGGATTGAGTGGTAATACTCAGGAATAATAAAATATTAATTAATTGTAGTTAGAGCTTTTTAGAGGCTCCGATTAATTAATGAATGTCCGGTAACCTTAAATATGGGGATTCTCAATTAATGCAGCCCGTTCTCATAACGTGGTAATAAAGGTGTAGGTCAGTATTAATTCTGTGGTGAAAAAGAATTAATATTAATTAAATAATTGTGTCCTGGGTTGTGGACATGGGAATTAATTAATTTATAGGCCCACTTAATTATTTGCATTAGGTCCCAGGTCTGGCCCAAATAAATATGTTGAATTGAGCCCAGGAGCCCTTTAGGGTTTACAACCCTAGGTCTATAAATAGACAGCTCTCTCTCATAAGTTGTAACACAGTTGAAACACACTAAACCTAGGAGAGAGAGAGAGGGGCGCCGATCTTATCAGAGAAAGGAGGAAAATTTCGATTCTGGTCCTGCTCAAACCACAGATCTACGGAGTCCATACTAGTAGTAGATCTGAACAGCATTGGGATACAGATCTGGAGAACATAGATCTTATTTCTTTTCTTTTTATTTTCGATTTTATTTTAAGAAATTAGATTTCTAATTTCTGATTCCGCAGATAAAATCGAATTGCGTGGTTGAATTGAAATTGGAAATTCAAACGCAAAAGATCGGATCAGACTCGATGGAATTACGGTAATCCCTAAATCCACAAATCTGAGTATTAAATTCATAGGAGCATGCTAGGGTTTCTCATGTATTTAATTGTGCACAATACCCATAAATCGATCCGGTTCAAATTAGTTTTGGTGATTCGGTTCACGGGAATACCCTACAAGTAGGACATCTTTCCCATCATGATCATCTTGAAATTACTTTGCATCAGCTCCGGAAACTTATCACATAAGCTTTGATTCCTCGAGCCAAAGATAATGTCATCGACATATATCTGCACAAGTAGAATACTTCCTTCATCCTTGATGCGAAAGAGAGTGTGATCGATTTTCCCTTTCTTGAAACCATTGTCTAGCAGGAACTTTGATAATGTTCCATACCAAGCTCTTGGTGCTTGCTTCAAACCATATAAGGCTTTCCTTAGCCTGTACACTTGGTTTCCTTGTTCGAAGTCCGGTGGTTGCTCAACGTAGACCTCTTCCTTGAGCTTACCATTCAGAAAAGCACTCTTTACGTCCATCTGCATCACAGAGAACTCATGATGCACCGCATATGCAAGGAATAACCTTATCGCTTCCAATCGTGCGACCGGAGCAAACATCTCATCGTAATCGATTCTTTCACATTGGCTATAGCCCTTTGCTACTAGACGAGCTTTATTTCGGACAACATGGCCTGATTCAACTTTCTTATTCTTGAAAACCCATTTTGTCCCAATGACGCTTTGATGTTTGGGTCTATCCACCAAATCTCGAACATGATTGCGCGTGAATTCAGCAAGCCTCTCTTGCATGACATTCACCTAATCTGGATACTGTAGAGCTTCTTCAACCTTGGATGGTTCTTCATGGGAAATATAACATGCTAACATAGCATTGCCATGTCTCGTCCTAACTGGATCGTTGACATCATTGATCACAACATCTAAGGGATGATCTCTTAGCCATCTTGGCTTCGGATTGCTTGGTGCTGAGGTTTCATCACTCGCATCTCCTTTTGGATTATTGTCTGCTACAACATTTTCTTCACAATCCACTTGGGGTTCAGCAATCGGTAACTCAGCATTCGGAACATTAGTATCAAGGATCTCAGCAACCGGATCCTCAGCAGCTAGATTTTCAACAGCTGGAACTTCAGCATCCAAATGCTCAGCATCCTCTCTGGGAACATCTTCAGCAACGCCTAAACCTCCTTCAGTGTCTCCTGCTGGATCTGGGATATCTTCATCTTCTTCATCAAGTGATCCCATAACCTCCAAATTATCATTAAGATAAATTGGTGGGGTGGCCTCAGCATGATCATTAGCATCATCGGCCTGATCAGCAGTCTGGTCACCTGCTGAGTGCGTCTGGATTAGATTGCAATCACTCATAGACTTAGTCGAGTCAATCTTCATATTTTCGAAAGAATTCAAGATCGATTGACCATGGTCATCATTATCCTCATGATTGCTAACCACTTTCTCTTTTATGGCTCTGCGCACTAAAGTAGACTCATAAAAAATAACATTGCATGTTATTTCCACAACTTGAGTCGTCTTGTTTAACACTCGATAACCTTTGTAAGATGGGTGTCCTAATCCTAGGAACACACCTTCATTAGACTTAGGCGAAGATTTGTTAAGCTTCGACTTCCCAATTTTATGAATATAACATGTCGAACCGAAAGCACGAAGATGAGTAATAGAAGGCTTATGACCATTGTACACTTTATAAGGAGTCTTATTGAATCTGCCATTAATTGCGCTCCTATTCTGTGTATAGCAAGTTGTCATGACTGCTTCGCCAAAATACTTTCTAGTAAGACCGAAATCGGCTAGCATAGACCGCAAAATTTCCTTCAAGGTCCTGTTCCTTCTTTCTGCTAGACCGTTCTGCTGGGGAGTCCTAGTAGTGGACTTCTCATGCCCGATACTAGCTTTGGCGCAAAAATCCATCAAGATCCCATTACAGAACTTGGTCCCATTATCAGATCTAATCCTCTTGACCGTAACCTCTTTGCTATTCTGCTCCTTGAAGATAAGCTCCGGTAGGATGAGCTTCACTTCGTCTTTGTTTCTCAACAAACGAACCCACTTGTACCTGGAAGAATCATCAACAACCACAAGGGTATAAACCTTTTTACTTACAGTGGCTGGAGTGACTGGGCCAAATAGATCCATATGCAGGAGTTCTAGGATCCTCTCTGAAGTGGCCTTCTCTGGGTTTGATCTGAAAGATGCCTTGGTCTGCTTCCCTTGCTAGCAAGCTTTGCACACACCTTCCTTTCGGAAAGTCTCAGCAGGCAGACCTTCAACAAGCTTTTGCTTGGCTAGGTGATTGATGGTCTTGAAATTCAGGTGAGTCAACCTCTTATGCCATAGCCAATTGGTTTCTTCCCTATTCAATGCTACAAAACAAGAATGTTGCTGGCCCCTTTGCCAATCAACAATATATAAGTCACCCTTTCGGATGCCTCTAAGATTTACTTCACCTGTAGCATTGTCAGCAATAGAGCAATCAGTATTAACGAAAGAAAAGGTATACCCATTTTCGCATAGCTGGATAATACTTAGCAGGTTGTGTTTGATATTGGATACGAGCGCGACATTGATAATCCTTAGTCCATTTCGCTCTATGAATCCTCTCCTAATCACTCTGCCTTTGCTGTTGTCGCCGAACATGACATGAGGCCATAAATTCTATGAATATCTGAGAACAGTTCTTCATCCCCCGTCATGTGCGCTGAACAACCGCTATCTGGGATCCACTCATTTGACATACTTGATGTCTTCGCACTTGGATCCTGTCACTGCAAAATAATCAAAACATTAATTTAGGTACCCGCTTAGCATCAGGTCCTGCGGGATTAGCATGGATCATAGTTCTTTTTGGAACCCACATCTTCGTGATTTTCAAGATTGACTTCTTGATATCACTTTTCACAACCTTTTCGACCTTTGGATAAGTATGTGTTGCATAATTAGATCTAGGTGGAGTTGTGTGCTTTGCTTTCCTAGTCCTTGGAAAAGGAAATTGATTGGACTCGGGCCTCACATAGGTATTTCTCCTTTGTGGTGCGTACAATGGATATTGTGGTCTTAAAACATGGTATTGAACCTACTTGCCCTTATGGAATGAAGGATATGCTATCCTAGCATTTGAAATATAATGCTCAGCATTCCTCCTTGGTACTGCTGAGTGAGATCTAGCAGACATCTTTTGGGTACTATGCTTAGATCCAACATATGTATGCTTAGCAGACACTCTCGAGGTAACCTGCTGAGAACTAGCATTAACATGCCTAACAGGCATCCTCTGAGCATTCTGCTGAGGTCCAGCAGAGGCATGCTTGCTATACCAATTTGTCTGCTTGGCAGTTGACGACTAAGCATTAACCTTTTCCTTTCCTTTATCAGCATTCAATTTTCCAGCAGAAACAAATGATATCTTTTTATGATTCGAAAATTCGGCATCCTTGTTCAAGGCTCCCTTAGAGGATTTGTTTACTGCTTCAACACAACCAAGCCCCAATCCTGATTTATCAGAATTTCGTCTTTGTTGGCTCACAATGGCACTAAGAACTGCCTTGCTGGAAGTGTAAGCACATATACATTCCTCTTTAGGTTTGCTCTTTAAAGCGTGATTGTCCTTTTCAAGATTTTGAAAAATTTCAAAAAGCTTGGAGAATTCAGCTTTAAGTTTCTAAAAATCCTCACTATCGGACCTTAGTCTTTCAACTTCCTCGGTCAAAGATGTAACTTTTAATTTGAGTGAGGTGTTCTCTCCAACGATAGCATTCTTAATTTCATACATCTTTGAAAATTCGATTGAAAGCTTCGTGAGATAATCATCCTCAGAATCTAGAAAAGATTCCTCCGATTCGTGTATGATTGCTAAGCTAGAGGTGCAAGTAGATGGTACCTCATTCATGTCGACTGCTAGAGCTGATTCAACACTCTGTTCAGCATCTGCATCAGCAAATTGATCTTCAACAATATCGGCCATCAAGACCAGCAGAGCTTCCTCATCATCTTCCTCCAAGGAATAGTACTCTTCCTCATTATCAGGAATGTCCAGCACATCGGTCCTAGTCAGCAAAGCTCTTGTGACCGCTCGAACCGCTCTTCTCTCAAACCTTTGTTTGAGGCGCTCTCTCTATTCCTAACTTACCCTACGACATTCATGCTTAAGATGATTTGGAGAGTTACATTCAAAGCATGTCGTTGGCTTTCTCTCTGTGGAACGAGAGGATGATGAAGTACGCTTAGCTTCCTTTGCTTCTTTTTCAGCCTTGGCTTCCAGCATCAACTTCTGAAGCTTTCGCATTTGCTCTTCGAGCTCACTTATCTTCAGATCTTCAGGCTGCATGCTGGAGGGTGGAACTACTTCTTTTGCTGGAGAAGCAGGAGCTGATCTTTCATGAGGACGAAATGGCTTCTTTGTCTTCCATTTTCCAGCATCTCTCTTCACGAAGAATGCTATATCCTCTGGGGGTATAGCATTTGATGACAAAGTCTTCGCAGCAGCGGCTTCGTTCTTCTTTGATTGTTGTATAATGAATTCATGAGTTTTGAATTGAGCGAATACTACAAATGTGGTCATTTGGCTAAGGTCTTTCTGGCTCAAGCTCGTCATCTTCACGAACAATCCTCCCGTTGGAAGAGCTTCGAGATGATCTTGTTATTTATCTCGCCATTATCATACATCTTGCCTAGATTCCAGAGTTCTCCGACAATGGTGTTGAATATTTTTTCCATAGCTTGGATATATTCTCTTGCAATCATAGAGAAAGATTCATATTTGTCAACAGCTACCTGTAGCTTGTTGCGCTTCTTCTGGTCGGTCTCCTGGGAAGATTTGCAGACATAATCCCACATTTCTTTGGTTGTATCAAAATCTAGAGCTTTATCGGACATTAATGGCGGCAAGGAATCAAGGATTAGTTTCTTTGCTAAAATTCTCCAACTGAGCTCTTTTCTTATCTTCCATAGTATACTCATCAAACTTCTTCTCGATCATCTGCGGACGTCTAGGTTGACCTTCAGCAATTGGACCATCAAAGGGGTTGACCTACATAATCTTTATGGGTCCTTTAGCAAGTACATCCGCCATCTCTAGATGTATACTTTGGAGCTGGATAGTGGCCATCTTCTGCCAAGTATTAAACTTCTCCTTGGTATACATGGGCAAGGTATGATTCATCTTGGCAACCTTAGAGTACCTGAGCTAAATCAACAAAAGAACAAAAAGCAGGTGAAAGGAAAGAACACAGATCTTGTCATAAAGCGACTTAGAATCAGTCGGTCGTTCGACCTACCGCTCTGATACCACTTGTTGTCCAAGATCAGATTCGTCATGGTGAATAGCTAGCAACCAACACACACAAATGCAGCGAAAGTTTAAATATTATCTTGCACTTAAGTTCTTAAAAAGTCTTAGCTTGAGGTAGAAATTAAGGTTTCTTTCAGACAAATACTCTAGCAACTATCGTTGCTAGGTTTCAAATCACCACAAACAGTATATATAAAATAGTAAAAAACACACAATATTTATAGTGGTTCAATCCAATAGATCTACGCCCACTCCTTAGCCATATCGCAAAGAATTCACTAAAAAGATATTGAAGTACAAGAATTCGCCGAACACTTGTAGCAGGTAGTGAAACTTCGACCTAGCCACTACAAAGCTATCCTCCCATACTTCAATCTTCTAGTCCGCAGCTCTGGCCAAGTCAAGGGCACACCTTCGTAAAACTTGTCCTTTGCTGGAATGGAGATTTTATAGTTCTCTCCGAACTTATCTGGTTTTGCAGATGTTGCCCGTGAGAGTCAATCTCTTTTCAGAGATGTGACTGTTGGATGCTTCCTATGATTGGAGGGTATCCCAATGATTGCTATTCCTTAGCAATCTGCTTGTATGCTAGCGAATGTTATCCCCTCTAGCATTTTGCTACCTTTTGCTTCTGACTGCTGAGCATTCGCAAATGCTAAGTCCTGTAGCATTTTGCTATTATCGCTTCCGACTAGCAGTCTCTTCCTTAGCATATGATTGCTAAATCGTTAGCAATCATTCTTCTTAGCACTTGACCACTATCATCTCTAGCAGTCAATTTTGTCTGTTGATTTCTCTAGCAGCTATCATCTGCTGAGAACTCTTCTAGCATTCCAAAGTTGCTTGATTTGATTTTCTTCGTTCTATTTGCTGAATCCTTCAGCAATCTTCTCAAGCTCTTCCTAATCTATTACAACTCGATATTTTTCCTAAACAGGACATTGCATAGGAGTTGCTAGACTATGCTAGAATTTAGCAATGATCGACCAACCTACTAAGGCTTTGATTCAACAAAACCTTTTACAGTTTTGATCGAAAGGAGGAAATTACAAATAATTCCCAACATATCCACTTTTTCATGTTTCTCTATTAAAGAAGGTTCTTAGTGTTGGTGTGCAACCAACTCTTGATTTACCAGCACAGCCAGAGGAAACGAATGTCATGGAATCAACAGCTGATCCTTGTGGTCAAGGATCTCATGAAGGGGGGGGAATGTTATGAACCTGGCCAACGAGGGATTATTCGAATCATCAAGGGGAGAAGTGTTTACTGAAGGAGATAACGAAATGGTGGGGAAAGGAAGAGATGTTAAAATTCAAACTGAAGGAAGTGAGGTCGAGGGACAACTGAATTAATAACATTTTTATTTCTACAATATTTTCTTTTAATTAAAAATATTAGTTGTCATTGTTGGTTTTATAAGCATTGCTATTGTACATGCGGGTGGCTGATTTCTCTTATGCCAATTCCTTGTACCACAATGAATTAAAAGAGCTGGTTGCCGTCTGGGGAAGGCAAGCAGCAAAATTCTCAATTCGAATTTCCCTCATTTCTCTCTTAATTCCTCCATTTCTACCGATTTGCTGTAACAGAGAGTTAGAGTTCTTTCCTAAAAACATCCAAACTTATAATGCGTATAATCAGAAAAAAAAACTTATATTTAAGTTCACTACAGAATATTGTACCCTTTGGCCTTATTTATAATTTTTATAGTTTTGGTGGTTCAAAGCTAGCATAACTGGTTTCTAGCAACTTAGAATCGTGTCAAAAATGGTAAAAGTGTTGTATAGGATAATCATATTCGAGTTGAAATAGAGCTAGAAGAACTAACTCAAGTTTGCTGAAGGAGTCAATAAAGCTTGAAGAAAAATGCTATAAGACTCAAGAAAGGAGAAGAGATTGTTGAAGGAGAAAGCAAATATAAAGATTTCTAAGGTGACTAGCAAACAATGAAGTATCATAAGGCTAGTAAACCTACGAAGACTGCTGGAAGCGTTCAGCGAATACATCAAGATTGCTGAAGGATTGAAGCAAACAGGATTGCGGAATCTTAGCAGACATGTTAAGATGTTAGAAAACGAACATCTACCCACCAAACGACCAATAGCAGTCAACAATTCGAATAAAAAACTGTAAAACGGAAAGGATCTTTGATTCCTAGAATTAAGGAATCTCTGAAATTGAAGATTGGAACAATCAGAGAAAAAAAGGAGAGCTCCAGACTCAACTAAAAGTTCCGTTCTGATAAGTCGGCAAATGAAAGAAAAGAGCCAATTAGATACGAAGGAGATCTAAAGAGTCTCTGCACTCCTCAAAAAATGGAAAACGGAGATTGGCGAGCAGACATTCAGTGTCTAACGGACAAGATTCAAAGAGTCGTTTGAATCTTTGTCTATAAGTAGGAGATTTTGCAGAGGCACAAGAAGTTTGGCATTTTTAAATATTCATAGACGTACGCGAGATCTCTCAAACTCACTACCGAGTTCAAACTCTGATCATTCATTGATCGAGGATTTGTGGAAGCTTCCAATTTTATTACGAGACATTTTGAAGCTTGCTTCTAAGTTTTTCCTTGGGATTCTTTCTATTCTAGAAAGAATCTAGCAATCACCTTGATCTGCTGGTTGATTATTACAGGCTACCGCCACAAGTTAAGGAAAGTTTCAAGAACTATAAAACTCTTAATCCGGAGACCAAGGAGTAGAGAGGTTTGTCCTCACTCTGAATGCCTGCCGAAAAGATTGACGACGGAGGTGCTTGAAGGTGCGCAGTGTTCGGACGGAGGTGTTTATCACAGCTAGAGATCGAGTCTGGCCTTGTAATCAATCTTAGTGAATTTCCAGTTAGTGGACTGAAGAGTGGACGTAGAACATTTGTTCGAACCAATATAAACCTGGTGTCCTTTTATTTTTTACTGTTTTATTATATTTCATTTGCTTTGAAACTCAACACATCAAGTGTTGTCTTATAACTTGAAGTGAATCTAAGTATTATTCGAGCATAAACACATTTCATAAAACACTTGCTAATTCGCGACCTTAGCAAGATAAGTGCAAGACCTATTTAATATTCCGCTGCAACTATAAACACTCTTATCGGGGACCAACACCCCATGATACAATTACAATATAAAATCATTTTTATTTCAATTTGTGATTTAATTTACAAATATTCAACTAGGCTTCCACTGTTGGACTTGAGATCAGGAATTTAATCTGATAGCTAGGCCTTCAAAAATTTGATCGAATCTAAAATTTGTCAACTGGGCTTGTGTACACACCACGGAAGAAAAATCATGTGTACACAACCTGACTAATCGGTACTGACCGATAACTACTAGTCAGTTGTATGCCGCCACCAGAAACGCACAAACAGTTGTGCATGTTGCGTGCGGGCATTGCCAACATTCCAGCCACCTTTCTGGTTGTCATCCACACTGCCAGTCGTCGATCACGATGTCACCCACTTCTGGAGCTCACCTTTATCGTCGTTGATTGCCAAGGAGGTGAACTCAAAGGTTCTATCGTGCGTGTGATTTTGCTGGCTCTCCGCTCCTCTGCAAATCGCTGCACATGTCCTCACCAATGTCAGCCATAAAATTGCACACATGAAGCACGACTGCTTGCTGTGCATGGCTGCATGCGTGAACCCTAGGGATGTGCTACTCCTGCCGTGTTGGCTACTTCGTTGCCATTCGCTAGCCCTGCCCACACCTGTTGTGAATCCTCCCTCAGTGCACAAAGGCACGTGTTGCCATCCCGTGCAGAAGCATGGTCATGTTGCCATGCCCGTAGGCACTAACCACCTACGCCGCTCACACGTCGCTGCCGCATGCTACCAACCTGCCACCACCCTCGCCGTACGCCGGTGATTGCTCCACTATATCGCATGGTTGGGGTCTTTTGGTGATGATGTATCCTCATTCTTTTTTGTCTCATTCTTGTTTCTTCGTTATTATTTTACAGATTTTTACAATTAAAATTATAATGGAAAACAATTCTAAATATATCAATTAAATTGAAATCTAACCACAGACTCATCTCGTGGGAAAAAAATGAATTCTTACAACACGAGAAGCCACGAGGAACAAAATAAATCCATACAATCGATGCAATGCAATAATAATAATAATTATTAATAATCATGGACACTATTATTTTACTGACAGAGCCAATAAAATAAACATGGCTCTGATACCATTTGAAGGGATTGTTGCAAACTAAATTTCTAATCCAATGTCCAGATTGAATATTGCATATCTAAATAAATTTCTATGCCTATAAAAATTCCTAGCATGTTCTTATTGAATACAAAGATAGTTTTGCGAAATACATGGATTATATAAACTATGAACTGATTGCGCAGGGATTAGGTTTTTAGTTTCTTGCGCAACTCAATTTGATCCTACACGATGAGGGAATTAAATCTCTAAATTGAATAAAATAAATTCAAAATTAAAAGAGTTAAGAGAAGAAGAAAAATCCTCCAGATTTGATCTTTTGATCTATATCACCTACTCCTATCCAAAAATCTGGTGAAGATTCTTTCCGGATATCGTGCCAACTGAGAAGCTGAATTTTCTTCCTCTGGCTCAGATTCTCACACCTACTATGGCTCCCAATTCTCTGATTTGCTACTTATAAACTTATGAATTTGTGGTGTATTGTGATCTAAATATGTGAAGGGTATTTATAGGAGAATTCTAATCTCTTATAGGCTTGAGCTTTTCATGGGCCAGACGAGGGACCAATATGCAAATAACAAAGAAGGCCTAATAGTTAATTATTTCCAATATTCAACCCAAAATATAATTAATTAATTAATTTTGATTTAAGCCACTAGAGAATCAATATTGACCTACCCTTTTGTTACCACGTTATGATGAAGGGGTTCCATGGGCTTGATATATTCCCATATTTAAGGTTACATAAATTCATTAATTAATTTAAACTATGACAAACCCATAAATTAATTAACATCTTTAATTCATGAGTCAATCCACTCAACCTTTTCACTTATGCTTGAACTTACTCACCCTGCAGGAGTTTAGCACAATGAACATTCTAAGTTGCTCAGGGAATGCCACCATCCTATACTAAATATGGTTACCTAGTTCCAGTCACAAACAGTCACACACAAACTTCTACCATCCAAGATACTGATATACAAGTGCCTCAAAGACTCTCCACTATAGTATCTCAAAGTGATACACAAGTTTTTATATATCTCTGTACCTTCATTTGGCTTAGGATTCCATGAATCTATGAATATCAAGATTCCTTTAATGTCAGATAATTGAACCGAACTTTACTTAGGTCCTTATCAATGCATACCAAATGCACCATCATACCTAGCAACTAAGATAAGCTCCTTATTACCGCGTATGCTGCAACCTACATCGATGAGACTGTCTCAGCTGTGATAACTATTTATTTCTCACTAGGTCAAGCGATCCATACGATCTTCTTTGATCTACTACACACGGTACATGTTTATTAATTCTAACAGGAAATGAATATAAAACGTTAATAATTCCCATTATATTAACCAAAATACATTGATCACAATATACCAATCATAAAGCTTTTACGATATAAATCCATCAAGTTTAAATACACTACTCACCAAAAGAGATAAGGAACTAAGTAAACTGAAAAATAGAACTCAAGAAGCTGATCTAGTGTTTGACAAAATTAATTGAGATAATATGTCTCTTGAAGAAATATTGTCAGTCAAGATATCTGATGGAACAGGACTAGGGTATGATCAACTTACTTTCATGTTTCCAGAAGTATTTGACACTAGATACAAAGGTATTATATTCTCTGAGTTAGAAACATATACTGCTAAGTCTAACATGTCAAAGTCTAACATGCCTCTTCAACATACAGAAGGAAAATCCAAACTATTGTTTGTCTTTACAACACTAGATTAGGACATATAAAACCTTTTTACAGACTTTGTACTGCCGATAAAAATAAGTTAGTTATTCGAAAATAGAGTAACGAACTATGTCGTGTTGTCTATACCTCATTAAAAACTAACATTGTAAGCACTTTGTATTTTGATAGTGGATGCTCTAGAGATATGACCGGTGATAGATCTTGCTTGACTAACTTTACTAGCATAAGCGGTGGATCAGCAATGTATCGACGAGGATCCAAACGAAAAATCACAAGAAATAGGACACTCAAGGTGTCCGAGTTCCCAAAACTCCAATATGTGTTGTATGTTAAAGATTAAATTGCCAACCTGATCAGTATAAGTCAACTCTGTGATGATGGCATGATTGTGAAATTTGATAAAGATATATGTGAAGTGTATGAGAAATCAAACAAGTGTGTTTTGTTTAGAAGTAGGTCATCTAAAAACTGCTATCAAGCAAAGGATGAGAAGTTCTTCATTAGAAAATTAGATGAAGCTAAAATTTAGCATTAAAAAATGGGGCATGAAAATGTACGGAGCATTCAAAAACTTCTAAAATATGATACTGTCCAAGGAGTAGCCTCTCTAATGTTCAACACAAACAAAGTGTGTGTCCTATCTTGAAGGTAAACATACTAGAACCTCTCATCCTATACTTAACATTCTCAACACTAACTCTTCTTTTGAGATACATCATAGACTTGGTTGGACCTATGGAAGTTGAATGTCTTGTAAGAAAGAGATATGTCTTAGTGTGTGCACATGATTACTTAAGGTTCACTTGGGTAGAGTTTAAGAGAGAGAAGTTAGAAACCTTCGAGAGCTTTAGAAATATTTACACTAGGTTCCAGAAACTATATCATACAATAGTTTTAAGAATAAGATCAAATCATGGGAGAGAATTAGAAAATGAAGAGTTTGTTAACTTCAGTGCAATGAAAGGGATTACTATGAATTTTCAACTCCAAAAACTCCCTGGCAGAATAAGGTAGCTGAAAGGAAGAATCAATCCATTCCAGAAACGATTAGGGTCATGTTAAAATCAAAGCATTTGTCATAGAAGCTATAGGCTGAAGTAGTGAACAAAACATGTCGTCTTATCAACAGAGTCTAACTCAGACCATGTTTGTCACTACTATAGTAGAACAAGTGACATAAAACCATTTTGCAGAGTTTGTATCGCTAATGAGAACAAGAAAGTTTCTAGGAAATAGGATTAGGAATTTAGTATTGTTATGTATAATTCTCTGAAAAGTAACGATGCACGAACATGGTATTTCGATAGTGGTGTTGGAATTGTATACATAAATTAATTATGATTGGTATATTGGGAATTGTTATGTTTGATATACTAGTATCATTAATTACTTGCAATGAACAACGCCTGTAAGTATTAACAATCATAAGTTGCAAACAAATACATCCTGTTATCTCGTCGATAGGGAGATCGTACGGTGTGTAAGAGATCACAAAAGATCATACAAATCTTTCGACCTATTGAGGCAGTTTCTGGTTTGGCTATTGGTTTAGGCAGCGGCACACAAGTTCTATAAGTAGTTTATCTAGGCTACTTTGTGTGACCAGTACATCTCAATGTATTGATAGGATCAATTGTGAGATGAACCATTCTACTTGACAAATGAATGGGTAAAGATCTCACAACTTGGTCAGATCTAAAGTCTATTAAAGGTTGAGGGGCATACATGGGTTGACTGTCACTTTGACTTACTATGGTGGAGAGTATTAATTTACTCGTATATCTGCATCTTGGGTTATGCAGTTTGTGTCGGATTTTTCTCGGGCTGGATTTAGATAACCATTTTCGGGATAGTGACATTCATTGGGAAGCTTAAGTGGTTCGTTATGCTAAGTCCTGTAGGCTGAATTATTAATTCAAGCATAAGCGATAAGGGATAAGTGGTAAGGCTCAAGAGTAATAAGAGATTAATTAATTGCAACTAATTAGCATATGCTGAATTAATTAATGAATGTTTGAAATCTTAAATATGTGGATTAATGAAGTTAATGCAACCCGTTCGTAATAATGTGGTAATAAAGGGGTAGGTTAGCATTAATTCTCTAGAGGCTTAAATTAATATTTATTAATTATTTATGTGTTGGGTTAACGTATAGGAGGCCCACTTTATTATTGACATTTGATCCTTAGTTTGACCCAATAAATGCTCTGAGCCTATTGGGGTTTATTAAACCCTACTAGCCTTCTTTCTATATCTATAAATAGATCAGTTCTTTCAGCCCCTCTTAAGTTTGAAGTTTCACAATACTGAAACCCTAAATAGAGACAAACAAGGGCGGCGATTATGTAGGAGGACAAGGAGAAATTGAGTTTTTCCAATGCAGTTCCAATCTGGTAGCGTATCCTCACAAGATTTTCGGATCGAGCAAAGAAATTGATGAGAAGATCAGATCTATTGGAACACGTATTAACCACCTACCGCGGTTATTCAAACCGCTGGAGTTGAGGTATTCCATGAATCAATGTATGAAATTAAATCAGAGCATGCATAAGGCATTTACTATTTGTCATGACATTTATCTTGATATTCCATAAAATGAACTTGGGGTTTAAGAAATAAATGGCGATTCACATTGCCTTTTGTAGACTTAATTCCTGCAATTTCTATCAGAACCAGTTCGTATTTTATGGCTCTATCGGAAAATAAATTTGGACATTTAGTTTACGCATGTTATTTAAATTTTTGTGGATGAATTTATCTGTCATGGTTGTTATTCTTTTAAGGGGCCCTCTTAGTTTTAATTCAGTTTTAGATTAGTTTTATCACGAGAAAATCAATAATTAGATTTATAGGAAAAATATGTAATACATTTAGATCATTTTTTATTTTATATTTTTATATACTTTGTAACCAAAGTTGAAAGAGAACGGAGAACAGTGACAAGAATGGTGGTTTTCGGTAGTCGTGAACAGGCAGTAGCCTCGAAGGCGGTGTGCGACAGTGACCGGCGACGGCGGCCAACAACCGGCAAGCAGTGGCCGCATGCGGCAGATCACTGCAAGTTACAGCCGCAATCTTATTCCTCCTCCCATAATTGTAAGCTCCACGGTCAGGTGGTTGTCTGCGCAGTGGTTGTGCACAGAAATGGGCAGCAGCCATGGCTGCGGGTCGCTTTGTAGTATGGTGCAGGCATCATTATCACGGAGTTCATCCGGGTGGGGGTGGGTGGGGGGGCAGCTGCGCGGAGCACATGATGAATTTATATACTGAAAGCATTATGATTGGTATATTATGTACAAGGTCGATTGGTTAATACACTGGGAATCATAAATGTTGTATGTTCATCTCCTGTCTAAATTAACAAACATGTGTCGCAAACGCAATTATCTTCTTATCTCGTTGATAGGGAGATCATACGGTGTGTAGAAGATCACGGAAGATCGTATGGATCATTTGACCTAGCGAGATATAAATGGTTATCACAGCTGAGATAGTTCCAGGATAAACTGTCGGTGTAGGCGGCAGCATACGCAGTAATAAGCATCTTATCTTGGATGGCTTGGTATGCTGGTGTGGGGCACACATTGATAAGGACCTAAGTCGAGATCGATTCTTTTATCTGACATTAAAAGAATCTAGATCTCTATGGCTTGATGAGATCCTAAGCCTATATGAAGGTACATAAGTATATGCGGATTGTGTATTACTATGATTTGCAGTGAAAATCTCTAGTTGAGCTTGTATATATGTATCTTGGGTAATAGCAGTTTGTGTATGACTGTCTGGTACTTGAACTAGGTAACCACATCCAGTATAGGATGGTGACATTCCCTGAACAACTCAAAATATTCGTTATGCTAAGTCCTACTGGCTGATTAAGTTCAAGCATAAGTGAAAAGGTTTTAGTGGATTGATTCAGGAATATAAGATGTTAATTAATTAAATAGCTTGTCAGAGCTTAAATTAATTAACGAATGTCTCTAACCTTAATTGTGGGGATATACCGAGCCCATGCAACCCGTACCTCAAAACGTGGTAGCAAATAGGTAGGACAGTATTGATTCTCTGGTGGAATGAATCAATATTTATTAATTAATTATATTCTGGGTTGAATATGAGAATTAATTAATTGTTAGGCCTTATTTGCTATTTGCATTCTGGTCCCTGGTCTGGCCCATGAAACTCAAGCCCAATAGAAGTCCAGTATTTTCCTATAAATAGGCCTCAGTTCCTCAGATCTCAACACACCATAAGATCATAAGTTGCACACAGCAAACAAGGTTTTGGGAGCTATGGTGATCGACTAGATCTGAGAACGAAGAGGAAATTCTGCTTCTCAACCGGACAAGGAATCTGAAGGGAATCTTCACCAGATATTCAGATTGAGTTGGGATACAGATCAGAAGATCAGATCAGGAGGATTTTTCTTCTCCCTCTCTCCTTGTTTTTTCAAAAATAACTATATTATTTTCATAAGATATTTCCTCAATCTGTTAGGAATTAAATCTTTGTGCGTGGGAAAGATCAAGAGGAATCTCCGCGCACTCGTTCTTCAGGATTTTGCAATCCAGGTATTCCGCATAAGCCCCCTTATGCATATTCAATAGGAGCATGCTAGGATAAATCATAGGCATAGCAATTTATCTTTGATATTCCAATTAACGATCCTTGGCAAACGGACTTCGTGATTCAGTTCACGAATCCCTTCAATTGGTATCAAAGCCAGGTTAAATTAATTGGCTCTATCGGAAAAATAATATTGCCTATGAATTGCATGATAATTATTATTGAATGTATGCATGGGTTTTGGATTGTATGATTTTTTGTCCTCGTGGTTCTCGGGTTAAATCCGTGGTTAGATTTAGATTTTTAGATTGTAATTAGGATTATTCTATGTAATCTTTTATTTTAAAAATTAAATCTGTAAAACGAAGAGCGAAGAACGTGATGAACACAAAGAATAAAGAATACAAAGAACGAAGGGCCGCACAACGCATGACAGCGCCGGCACGGCAGCATGGCCGTGCACGGTGGTCAGGCACGGCGACGGCACGGCAACAGGGCGCACGACGGGGCCATAGCAACGGCGAGCCGCGCGCGCACGCAGGCGATGGCTGCGCGGCCCATGGTCGGCAAGGGCCGGGGTGCGGCGGCTCTGGGCGAGCCCGACGGTGCGAGGGTAGGTAGGGCGGGCGGCCGGGACGGCGGCACGCGGCCAGGGCACGCGGGCGCACGCCGGCGGCGTATCTCCCCCCCCACGCACGCCCAGCCTCGATAGGTGAGGCAGGTGGTGGCGGCGGTGGCTCGGGTGGCCGCTAACGCGGGCTTGGGGTGGCGACGGGGCTGGGCGTGCGGTAGGAATGCGAAAAACCCTAGGGTTTTTTGCGTGGTTTGCGCGAACTCCCGATTCTATTCTTGCACGATTTCGGTGAGTCACGGAGGCCGACGGTTGAGAAGAAAGGTGAACGGCGGTTCGAGCGATGGTCGGGGCAAGCCAGGGCGGCGGCATGCAAAACGGGCAACGACCGGAGGAGGCGGCATGGCGGGCTGCAACCATGCACGTACGTGCATGGCTGTTGCACATGCTGGGAGCCCTCACGGCAGCAGCGAGTCATCGGCGGTGGTAGTTTGCCGGTGGTGGCTCGTCGGGCTAAGTTCTCGCGGGCTATTGGGCTTGCAATGTGTGCCTAGGCCCGCGATTTAGTTAACCGACCCAGTTGTCCAATTTTCAGATTGATCAAATCTTGGAGGCCCAGATTCAGAAAATAATTTTAGATCCCATTCCAAGTAGTGGGAGCCCAGTCGAAGATCTGTACAATTAATTTCAACTTGTAATAGTTAGAATTAATTTTATTTCGTATCATGGGGCCACGAGGACATTTTTTATTTGTTTTATTATTTGTCTTCGCATGATATATGTATTTAATTTAATTGCGCAACATATAAACATGTTGTAGATAATAGGGGCACGTTTTCTGCTTTTATTTACAGCTTTAAAGCATGCTATGTGATTTATTTTGTGTAATTAATTATAACTATAAATTCGGGGTTCATACTATGCATGATAGAATTTTAGCAATGTTATAATTATGGCTACATAAAATAATCTATGCAATTGAACCTTATGAACTAAAAATTACTAAGCTCATAATTTAGTAAGACCTCCACAAAACGATCCTTTATTGGAAGTGGGTAATTTATTAGGTAAACGTCTACATGTGTAGCTTACTTAATTTATTATTCATAAGTTCTAATAGATAGGTTTTCTTAAAACAAACATTTATTTCATGTGAGAAGTGGGAGTTCATGCTTAAACGTCTACATGTGTAGCTTGCATATTGAATTTTCATAAGTTCTCTAGGGATTGAATTAAATGAGACAACCTTATTATAGGGATCGGGTGTGTTCTAATAGATCCTTATATGGGAGGGTTGGCTTTGGTGGTAAGCTAGCTTAGATGTTATCCAGAGTACAACTCATTTGTGATGTCCCTGCTCAGTAGGATAATATGGTCTTAAGTTAGTCTCCAATTATTAATTCCATTTGTCTAAGGAACCCGGGCATGGATTGGAATTAAAGGACTGGAATTGAAAGATGCAGTCTGGTTAAGTATTTTGTTGTAAACGTCCACATGTGTGGCTTGCAATAGTAATACTTAGGCAAATTGGAGGAAGCATTAATATTGCTTTATCATAAGGTTTCAATATTTAATTGTTTCAATAGTTTGCGACTATGTTTTGGTTTCTTCTTTAATTTATTATTTTCACACATGTCTTTACCGAATGTGGTCAATATCTTAGCACAAAACCAATTAACCGGTCCCAATTTCCAAGAATGGAAACGCAACTTAGATTACATCCTTGTCGCAGAGGAACACAAGTTTGTCCTTGATAAGCCTCGTCCGGCTGCTCCTGCTGATGCATCGACTGATGAGGAAAGGAGTTACTATAACAAGTGGCTCAAGTCAAACAATATAGTGAAATGCTACATGATGACTACTATGTCCAGGGTACTTGCACAACAGCATCATTCATACGATAATGCTAGTGACATAATGGACAACATCACAGCGACCTATGGTGAGTCAAACCGAGCAGTCAGATTCAATCTCATGAGGAAAATCGTGGGAAAGAAAATGGCAGAAGGTAGCTCGGTCAGAGAGCACGTGGTCGGCATGACTCATCTCATGGATGAGCTCACGCTGCACGGAGGTGGTATCGATGCGGAAGCGCATGTTGATATCATCCTCAACTCTCTGCCAAAGTCCTATGAGAACTTTAGAATGAATGCTCTCATGAACAAGAAAGAGTACACTCTTAACGAGCTACTCAATGACTTGATGGCAGCGTAATCAGTAATGCAACCAGAAAAAGTTGCTTTGGCTACTTCTAGCAATCGTCATGTTGCGCTGGTTGGCAAGAGGCACAAAGGAATGTTTAAGAATAAAGCCAAAGGTACAACTTCTGGTAGAAAATCAAAAAGGACACCGGGCGTGCCTGCTAAAAGGGACAAGTGTTTCAGGTGTGGCAAGGCTGGTCACTGGAAGAAAGATTGTCAAGTCAGGAAGACTAGACAAGGTGCGTCATGTGCATTTATAACGGAAACATGTTTAGCATCGGTTTCTACCCATTCTTGGGTAGTGGATACTGGAGCTACTGACCATGTTTGTTATACTTTGCAGGGGTTCAGGCCGACAAGGCAGCTGAAGCGTGACGAGATTACCCTCTCAATGGGCAGCAGAGAGCGAGTCTCAACAGTAGCCATTGGAGATTTTACTTTATACTTTGAAAACAATGTTTTGATTTTGAGAGATGTTTTATATGTGCTGGTTTTTCGGCGGAACTTAATTTCAGTTCCAAGTTATTTTGTGATGGATATTCAATTATTTTTGATAGTGGAGTTTCTATCATTGGTAATAACGGTGTTATCTGTCATGGCAAACTGATTGACTCTCTATATATCATTGATTGTATGCATAAATCTTCCGTGAATGTTGCAAACTCATCCAATAATAATAATCATTTAAAGAGAAAGTTTTCTTCCGATGAGGATGAAACATATCTCTGACACTTGAGACATGTCACATCAATCTAAAGAGGATTAAAAGATTAGCATGCGATGGGCTCTTGGATTCTTTCCAAGTGGTACCGCATCAAGTTTGTGAGTCCTGTATAGAAGGAAAGATGACGACCAGGCCTTTTAAGGCAAGTCAGTCTCGAGCAGAGAATGTGTTAGAATTGATCCACTCTGAATTATGTGGACCAATGACCACGCAAGCTCGTGGAGTTTATGAGTACTTCGCCACATTCATTGATGATTACTCAAGATTCGGATATGTCTATTTGCTTCGCCATAAGTCTGAATGCTTTGAGAAATTCAAAGAGTTTAGGACTGAGGTAGAAAAGAAGCTAGGAAAGACTATCAAGACACTACGATCAGATCGTGGTGGAGAATACCTCAGTAACGAGTTCTTGCAGTACTTGTCAGATAACGGGATTACATCCCAGTGGACTGCACCAGGAACCCCTCAACAAAATGGTGTAGCGGAAAGAAGAAATAGAACTCTCTTAGAAATGGTCAGGTCAATGATGAGTTATGCAAGCTTGCCTATTTCGTTTTGGGGATATGCCTAGGAGACAGCGGCCTACTTGCTTAACCTGGTACCTTCTAAATTAGTTCCTAAAACACCTCTGGATCTCTAGTATGGGTGAAAGCCAAGTTTGAACAGAGTGAGGGTTTGGGGTTGTCCAGCATATGTGCTGACAAAGGAACCTGATAAGTTAGAAAGTAGGTGTAAGTTGATGCTGTTTGTAGGACATCCCAGGCAAACGAAAGGTGGTTATTTCTATTGTCCTGAGAATCAAAAAGTCGTTGTCAGTACCAATGACAGATTCTTGGAGGACGAATATGTAAGAAACCATAGATCCAAGAGTGCAATTGTCCTCCACGAGCTTGAGGACAAGGAAGCAATTCCATCAGGAAAGCCCAGTGTAATGGTAAATCCACCTACAACAGGTGAGGCTATACCAACACTGCCACTAATGCAAGGTATGGGACCAACGCGTACTGTGCCAACTACTGACACGGTTCAGATGCCTCGTCGCAGTGGGAGGGTTATCCACCAACCCGAAAGGTATATGTTCTTGGGAGAGTTTTCTTACTTGATCCCGAAAAACGGACTGGATGATACTGATCCCTGGACATATGACGAGGCGGTATCTGATAAAGATGCAGACAAATGGCTGATCGCCATGGATTTAGAAATAGAATCCATTACGGCTATGGTTGTATACCAGAAAACTGATTTGCCAGATGGCTGTCGAGCCATAGGGTGCAAATGGGTATACAAAAGAAAGAAAGGAGCGAATGGTGAAATTACAGCTTTCAAAGCAAGGCTGGTGGAGAAGGGTTATAGTCAGAAAGAAGGTGTAGACTATGATGAGATCCTCTCACCGGTAGCCATGCTTAAGTCCATTCGTATACTCCTAGCCATAGCAGCACATAAGGACCTAGAAATCTGGCAGATGGATGTCAAAACCGCGTTTCTAAACGGGTACCTTGAAGAAGGTAGGGACATCTATATGCAACAGCCAGAAGGTTATGTGCAGAAGGGCGAAGAACATTTGGTCTGAAAGCTAAGGAAGTCGCTGTATGGACTTAAACAAGCTTCACGGTCATGGAATTTGCGTTTTGATGAAGTGATTAAATCCTATGGATTTTCACAATGCTCAAACGAGAGTTGCGTGTACCGTCTATGTGTCAGCGGAAGCGTGGTATTTTTTGCACTTTATGTAGATGATATTCTCCTATTTGGCGACAATGTGGAAGTATTGTCGGGCATAAAGGGGTGGTTATCCGAGCAGTTACATATGAAGGACCTTGGGGAGGCAGGATACATCCTAGGGGTAAAAGTTTTGCGGGAGCACAATAAGAGGATGCTGACCTTGTCTCAAGGATCATATGTGGATACTGTGATTGCCCGTTTCAGCATGCAAACTGCCAAGAAAGGTATGTTACCCTTCAGACATGGCATATATCTTTCCAAGGATCAGTGTCCGGTGACACAAAGGGAGAAAGATGAAATGAGGAACGTGCCGTATGCATCGGCCGTAGGGAGCCTCATGTATGCAATGCTATGTACGAGGCCAGATATCTGCTTTGTTGTAGGCATGGTAGCGAGATACCAGTCTAACCCTGGACAGGCGCATTGGACCGCGGTAAAGCACATACTCAAATACCTGAAAAGAACTAGAGACTATTATCTCGTCTATCAGTGTGAGGAGTTGTGCCATATGGGTTATACTGATTAGGATTTCCAGGCAGACCGAGACGAAAAGAAGTCCACCTCTGGCTATGTGTTTACATTGGGAGGTGGGGCTATACCATGGAGGAGTGCAAAGCAGAAGTGCATTGCGGACTCCACCATGGAAGCAGAATGTGTGGCAGCTTCTAAAGCTTTGAAAGAAGCAGTATGGTTTCAAAACTTCCTTCTGGAGTTGACGTGATTCCTAAGCTGCCCAAGACAATCACGATATACTGTGATAATTCGGGAGCTGTGGCTAATTCAAAGGAACCACGAACTCACAGAGCAACAAAACACAATGAAAGGAAGTACCATATTATACGAGAAATTGTAACAAGGGGTGATGTGCTAGTAGAGAAGATTGATACAAGAAATAATCTATCGGATCCATTCACAAAAGCTCTGCCTCAGAAGGTCTACGAGATGCATGTACGTAACCTTGGGTTGAGGGCAAAGCTATCCACGTAGAATGTTTGATGTGATAGCTAGATTAGTTTAGACGCATTATACTCTGGAAAGCACCGGTATAATGCTTTGAGTATAAGTGGGAGATTGATGGATTTATATACTGAAAGCATTATGATTGGTATATTATGTACAAGGTCGATTGGATAATATACTGGGAATCATAAGTGTTGTATGTTCATCTCCTGTCTGAATTAACAAACATGTGTCGCAAACACAATTATCCTCTTATCTCGCTGATAGGGAGATCATACGGTGTGTAGAAGATCACGGAAGATCGTATGGATCGTTTGACCTAGCGAGATATAAATGGTTATCACAGCCGAGAGAGTTCCAGGATAAACTGTCGCTGTAGGCTGTAGCATACGCAGTAATAAGCATCTTATCTTTGATAGCTTGGTATGCTGGTGTGGGGCACACATTGATAAGGACCTAAGTCGAGATCGATTCTTTT
The DNA here is from genome assembly GCA_026898455.1 of Plectranthus barbatus. Taxonomy (NCBI): domain Eukaryota; kingdom Viridiplantae; phylum Streptophyta; class Magnoliopsida; order Lamiales; family Lamiaceae; genus Plectranthus; species Plectranthus barbatus. Next base: position 49,515 of record JAPKLW010000135.1, on the reverse strand, counting down.
ATCAGACATTAAAAGAATCTAGATCTCCATGGCTTGATGAGATCCTAAGCCTATATGAAGGTACAGACGTATATGCGGATTGTGTATTACTTTGAGTTGCAGTGAAAGTCTCTAGTTGAGCTTGTATATCTGTATCTTGGGTAATAGCAGTTTCTGTATGACTGTCTGGTACTGGAACTAGGTAACCACATCCAGTATAGGATGGTGACTTTCCCTAAATAGCTCAAAAGGTTCGTTATGCTAAGTCATGCAGTCTGATTAAGTTCAAGCATAAGTGAAAAGGTTTGAGTGGATTGATTCAAGAATATAAGATGTTAATTAATTAAATAGCTTGTCAGAGCTGAAAATAATTAACGAATGTCTGTAACCTTAAATATGGGGATATACCGAGCCCATGCAACCCGTACCTCAAAACGTGGTAGCAAATAGGTAGGACAATATTGATTCTCTGGTGGAATGAATCAACATTAATTAATTAATTATATTCTGGGATGAATATGGGAATTAATTAATTGATAGGCCTTATTTGCTATTTGCATTCTGGTCCCTGGTCTGGCCCATGAAACTCAAGCCCAATAGAAGTCCAGTATTTTCCTATAAATAGGCCTCAGTTCCTGAGATCTCAACACACCAAGAGATCATAAGTTGTACACAGCAAACCAGGTTTTGGGAGCTGTGGTGATCGACTAAGATCTGAGAACGATGAGGAAATTCTGCTTCTCAACCGGGCAAGGGATCTGATAGAGAATCTTCACCACATTTTTAGATCGAGTTGGGATACAGATAAGAAGATCAGATCAGGAGGATTTTTCTTCTCCCTCTCTCCTTGATTTTCGAAAATAACTGTTTTATTTTCTCAAGATTTATTTCCTCAATCTGTTAGGAATTAAATCTTTGTGCGTGGGAAAGATCAAGAGGAATCTTCGCGCACTCGTTCTTCAGGATTTCGCAATCCAGGTATTCCGCATAAACCCCCTTATGCATATTCAATAGGAGCATGCTAGGATTAATCATAGGCATAGCAATTTATTTTTTATATTCCAATTAACGATCCTTGGCAAACGGACTTCGTGATTCAGTTCATGAATCACTTCAGCACAGCCATGGCTGTCGCGCGCAAAGGTTTTTTCCCAGCAACCTGCAACGACAGCATTAGTTCCAGCAAAGTGGCGGCAGGGCTGCGAGGTTGGCGGAGGTTCATGTGCACGAGGTTGGCTAGTGATGGTGCGACAACTAACGGCATGGGAACGTCCTACATCAGTGGTGGTGATTTTGGTTTGAGGAGGTGGTGATTGAAAACCCTAGTTGTGAGCTTGGATTTTTTGGCTAGGGTTTGCGGGTTGGGCACAAGCCTGGCGGTCGGGACGTGGCCCGAAATCCTAAATCTATTGTTTTTGCTAAAAATTTGGGTTTGAGAACCCTGCGGGCGTGAAACTTTGATTCTTGGCCTAAACTGTTGTATTTTTCAGCCCAAAATTGCATATTTCAAATTAAAAAATGGTAGCTCAGTTTGACGATCTGCATGAAATCAAATTCTGTAATAGATAGATTTCATTTTTTATTTCCCATGTAATTGCATCTGGGGTTCACGAGATTTTTTATTATTTTATTTGTTATATTCTTGTATGATGTGATTTATTATGTACGCACTAGTAAATAATAGGAAAGCATGCTACTGCTTTTATTATTTATTATTTAAAACATGTTGTAGATAATAAGAGAGCATGTTACTGCTTAATAATTTACTGTACAAAGCATGCTTTATATGATTATTTTATGTATTAAATTATATTTATAAATTTCGGAATCATGTTAGGAAATATGATGGAATTTTAGATGTGACATAATTTATGGATCATAAAATAATCTATGCGCATAAGAACCTTTTGAAAGAAAAAGACTATGCAAGATTTTTTTAATTAAAATGAACAAGACCTACACAATGCGTTCCCTTATTAGAAGTGGGCAGTGAAGTGAGTAGACGTCTACATGATTGTAGTCTGCTTACTTTATTTGTTTATAAATTCTCTAGGATTGTTTTAAATGAGATAACAAAGGTTGTAAAAGACATGCATCATGGATCTATTATGTATGACAAATCGTCCTTTTAACTTCTGGAGTTAGAATTGTGGACAAATGCACAGATGTCACCAGAGTACTAACTCATGAATGATGTCCCTACTCACATAGGTTGAATATCGTTTTAGTCTTATCTCTGATTATTAATGTCATTAATAGGCGAATACCTGGAATGGATTGAAATTAAAGAATGGAACTTCAAAGAGCAGTCTGGTCTGGTGGTCTACCGTAAACATCTTCAAAAGGGGCTTGTGGTAGATTCATCTGGGCAATTGGGGGAAACAATTGTATTGGTTTATTAAAAGGAAACAATATCGTTTTAATGTTTTGCATGTATTCTCTTACTTTAATCATTTATTGTTTTCAGATATGTCATTGAATAATGCCATCAATATCTTGGCACAAAATCAATTAATTGGTCTGAATTTCATGGAATGGAAGTGCAACTTGGATTATATCCTAGTTGCATAGGAACACCAATATGTTCTTAACGCTCCGTGTGCAGCTGCCCCTACTGCTGAGTCAACTAATGAGGAGTGGAACCTCTATGGCAAGTGGGTCTAATCTAACAATGTAATCAAGTGCTACATGATCACCACTATGTCTAAGGTGCTCCAGCAACAACATCAACACTATGACAAAGCAACTAAGATTATGGATAGTCTTACAATTACTTTTGGGTAATCAGATAGAGCTGTCAGATTTAAACTCATGAGTTGTAAAATGAACGATGGTTGCTCAGTGAGGGAGCACGTAGTTTCCATGACTAATCTCATGGATGAACTGACGTTGCTTAGAGGAGGTATTGACGGGGAAGCCCATATCGATATCATAATCAACTCACTTCAAAAGTCTTTTGAGAACTTTAGAGAATGTTGTCGTGAGTATAAAGAATTAAATTCTTAATGAGTCACTTAGTGACCTGTTGGATTCATCTAGGTAGTTCCACATCAAGTTTGGAATCCTGTATAGAGGAAAAGAACACGACCTAGCCTTTCAAGGCAAGCGAGTCTCGTAAAAGTGATATGTCAGAATTGATCCACTCCGACTTATGAGTACAGATGTTTATGCATGGTCATGGAGAATTTAAGTATTTCATCATTTTTATTGATGATTACTCGAGAACCGGGTATTTTTACGTATTTTCACTAAGTCTGAATGCTTTGAGAAATTTAAGGTAATCAAGGCGGAAGTAGAGAAGAAGTTAAAAAAGTCTATTAAGTCATTACGATTAGATCATGGTGACGAGTATCTCAGTGATGATTTCTTGCAGTTTTTGTCAGACCATGGGATTACATCGCAATGGACCGCTCCGGGCACTCCTTAGCAGAATGGTGTGGCGGAAAGAAAAAATATGACTCTTCTTAAAATAATTAGTGTAGGAGTTAAGTCTACAATAGACAACATGAGTTGTCATTTATTTCTTTAGCCACTTAGATTGTTCTTAGGGTATCAAAATAAATCGGATTAAATAAATCAGGCGAACCCTATGCAAGCTCCTAATATTTAATTGCAAAGGATGGATCTACGGAATACTTGAATTCCAACTTCTGACTTGTAGATCTGGATCGGAGATGGTGATGATGAAGTAGATCTAGATGTGGGATCGATCAAAACTATCATGTTCCAACAGATCTCATCTTCCGATCTGCACCCTTGCTCCTCGGAAATCTGGTGAGGTTGCACTACCGAGTTGGATCAAAACCGGAGAAGTTGATCAGCTTATCCTTATGATCATTCGTCGCCCCTCTCTCTATTTTCTCTCAATATTTTGTGTTGAGTATTAAATGACATGTTTTATGCATTAATCTGATAGAGAGAAGGGATTTTATAGTGCTAGTGTTTGCAAACCCTAACCCTAATTGGCTCTGAGCATTTTGTGGGCCAGACTAGGGACCAAATGCAAATAATAAAGTGGGCCCTCCCTATTAATTAATTCCATGTTCAACCCAGAACATAATTAATTAATAAAATATTATTTTACCTACACTACAGAAACAATGCTGGCTCACCCCTTTATTACCACGTAATTTGGAACGAGTTGCATTAAACTTGACTGATCCACATATATATGATTCCGTACATTCATTAATTAATTTGGCTTATGACAATTAGCCATAATTAATTAATCTCTTATTTCCTGAGCAGTACCAATCACTCCTTTTCACTTATGCCTGAATTAAATAATTCAACCTGTAGGGTTTAGCATAATGAACCTTGTGAGCTCCTCAGGGAATGTCCCCATCCTAAAGCGGATATGATTACCTACATGTCCAGCCTAAGCGGGCCACACACAAACCGCCACACCCAAAATGCAGGTATAAGAGTACATGAAAGACTCGCCACCATAACAAGTCAAAGTGTCATCAACTTATGTATGCCCCTTAGCCTTCTATTAGGTTTAAGATCATAACATGTATCTAGAGATCTGGCTCATTCATATGTCAATTAGAATGACACATCTCACTGTTGATCCCATCAATACATAAAGATGTACCGACACATCAAGTAGCTAGGATAAGCTCACTTATAAACTAATGTGTCGCAGCATAAACCGACAGCTTATCCAAGGACCGTCTCAGTCATGATACTGTTTATACCTCGCTACGTCAAATAATTCATATGATCCTTTGTGATCTCCTACACACCATATGATCATCCCTATAGGCGAGATAATGGGATATTATATTTCGTATCGTATGTTTGTTATATTAGATAGCGACTTTGTTGATGTAGCACATTTATGAAGACCATTGTAACAAACGAACACACTTAATCATAAATGTTTTTAGTATACAATCCCAACAATTGGGTCCATGATGAGTTATGCACATTTGTTAGTTTTGTTTTGGAGCCACGCGTTATTAACATCGGCATACCTACTGAACCTAGTACCTTCTAAGTTAGTTCTTAATATACCCTTGAAATGCTGACATGGACAAAAACCCAGTTTGTCAAATATATGAGTGTGGGGTTGTTCGGCATATGTTTTGTCAAAGGAACCTAATAAGTTAGAAGGTAGGTCCTTGGTAATGCTATTCATGGGACACCCCAGACAAACGAAAAGCGGTTATCTCATAGAGTACGGGTTTGTGAAAGAGTAATATTACAATTTAACTATTTTGCTATTACAAATATCAATTTTAGCCCTTTTTATAAACACATCATAATTACAGACAAAATTTGACTTTTCCTTGACTTTAAAATTTTAATTCCAAAATTACCCCTATATGCATGTCTTTTCTATTTTCCTTGACTGGGACTGTGTTTTGAAAATAGTATCAAAGCCTAGGTGTTTATTTTAAGAAATATTTATATTTATTAGTAGTAAGTATTATTCTAAATGAAGGAGACACCATGAAAAATGAATCCGAACAAATGTCCGAGATGCGCAAGTTTCAGGAAAGTCCTGGAATTATTGCAGGAAAGAAAAGAAGGTTCCTAGAAAGGGCTAACTTACTAGGAAGGAAGGTTGAACCATACCATCACTACGAGAATTGTTAATGTATGGTGTGATATGAGAGAAGTCGATCTATGTCAATGTTATATAGACAGAAATCACAAGAAATGCAAATGTGGAACGAATATCGTAAAGATATTCAAACAAAACAAAGATATCATGAACGAAACCATCGGTGATGGAACAAAAGTGCCACATGATCGTGACTAGATTTAGAGAGATCGAGCCAGACTCATCTAAACTCTTGATAGATCTGAGAGAGATACAAAAGATAGTATAAAACTACAAAAATAACATGCACGACGTACAACACACTAGAGCTTACGAAATTTTTAAAGACTAAATATCTGGTCATGTCTGAAAAAAAGGAGTAAAAAGCAGACATCGTAGAAGCAATTTACTATCAGGATTTGGTACTGGTATACCAATTCGAGGATACGTGAAGAAAAACATATGCTCAGCGATGAAAGCTTTGATGGAGAAAATATTTCAGAGTCCTAGTAAAAGTGGAGTTGAGGTCCTACTTAAGCAGCGAGAAAATGACGCTGGATTCACTAGTCAGACAATCATTTCGCATATGATCGACAAGATCATGAGGAAAAGCCTCAATATACAGTAGTATCAAGGCTTTTAGTAAACCAGCTTGGAAGGGTGCTTAGCAACTCTAAACCCAAAGGAAGAAAGCACCATGTTATCTATCAAATTACAAGGAGGGAGATGTCACTTCCAATAGAATGCACTTGAAATCAGGTGGAATTGAAATTGATTCCCATCAGTGATGTACGGGAAGTGCTTTGAACATTGAAGCTAGAAATAAGAAATATAATGTCCTGGATTCACGTAGGAGCTTTTCAGATAATTCTTAAATCAGCTCTACCGGTAGGAGTAGATGTGCCAATTGATATCACAATTTGCGATAAGCGTATTAGAAATCACAAGGATTCTCTAGTGCGAACAATCTCATGGCACTTATGCGCTAAATAGATCATAAGTGTAATTTATCCCAAGATATCTTATAATCTAGGGGATAAAGATTTTAGTGGAGCCCTGACGTTGTATCAAGACTTCAAAAGGAAGGATCTCAGCTATGAAAAAAATCGACCGTTTTCATTGGCATATCTGGAATCTTATGCGCTTTCTAATTCCCATCATATAGATCTGTTCTTGGGAAAGCAATATATCGAGATACCAGACATCTTCAAGGAAGTAGCACAAGTTATTGCTCCAGATAGAATGAAAATGCCCATACAAATAGCTACAAGTATCAGGATTAGGGCTAGGCCCCTATTGACATACAACGATAGTCTGAAATTGGAGAATAGGAGGTCCAAAGTGATAGAGTGATGAGTCTATCATGGACACAATCTGCAGGCAGCCTTTCCTACCGAGAAGATTTTCGACAACCAAGTTTTAGTAGGATAAAGAACCAATGCCCAGAAGGTTGGCAAGAGATCGAGATAAGGATTGATAGTCAAAGATAAGAAAAAAGTTTTACCTGTGATATGTTGTATTATCTACAGCAACCAAAATCGATCACTACAAAGCCAATTTGGATATTGAAGCAAAGACGATTGAGGTTGAAGGATGAGAAGGAAGGGAAGCTCGAGTCCTGACCTTAGGACATGATTTCCTCAAAAGGTTTAAGCCTTGGATCAAGAAAGAAGATGGGATGATTATTACTTTTAGGGGAAAATAACTTCTCATAGTGTGACAAGCCCATTCTCCATATACATCTCTATTGGGATGTTATATGAAAAAATATAAAGCTGAGTATTATGCAACTTATATTGATTCAAGAATAGGAATATGCACTGCAAGCCTAGGGATCGTCCCAGACAATCTTGAAGAAAATGTCAATCCTATCACTGGAAGAGATTTCTCCTAGAGAATTTTACTCCTATACAAAGGGGTAAAACAATCAAAAATTCTGATAGGTGGAGCAGGTCAGACTCTTTGGTATAAGGTAAAAACTCCATCAATTTATTTCCATGATACGGAGTAGACATATTGCTAGGAAACAATTTCCTACAAATGTTCAAGAGGTATACGCAGGACAACACCAACAGAAGACTGATTTTCACAATAGTCTGTGATCATAAGATCATTGTCCAGCGGCTAAAAGAGGCATTTAGTAGACAAATGCCACTCAATTTTCGCAGAAAGCGTGGTGATGAAGGAAAGCTTCAACACCAAGAAATGCAGGATCAATGGAGATTTGGAGAAGCAGTTTTAAGTCACTAAATGGATAAAGATCTTGAGGAACTGGAAATCAAAGTTCTTAAGGCATCCTTAGTATCGCACCAAGATATTAAGGAAGATGTACAGGTATCTCTAACCGATGTCAAAAGGAAGATAACAAAATATTACAATTAGAATCCTTTGGCATGCTACGATAGGAACCAACTCAAAGCAACCCTGAAGGTTAAACCAGGTAAAGAATTTAAATTTATTAGATACAAGCCAATCATGATGAATGTATATGATCTAAAAGATATAAAGATAATCATCAAGGAACACATTGATCTTAAACTCATTAAACCAGAAAACTCCGCATACATCAGTCCTGGATTCTTGGTACGAAATCATGGTGAGATCAAAAGAGGTGAACCTAGGCTAGTCATTAATTACAAAGGTATTAATGATATGCTTGAGTTTGATGGATATTTTATCCCAAGAGGAGAACACCTTATAAATTGCATACGTATGTTAGGGTATTCTCTAATTTCGATTACAAATCAGGTTTTTACCAGATACGCATGGAAGAAGGAAGTAAAAGGGTTACAACCTTTATAACACCGCAAGGGCATTATGTTTTGAATGTAATGCCTATGGGGTTAGCTAATGCACCCCAGATCTTCCAAAGAAAGATGGATAATCTTTTTAAAGATTATTTATCATTTATGTTTGTCTACATTGATGATATTCTAATTGAATCAAAAAATATAGATGAACATGTCAAATATCTTGAGATTTTTGCTGATGTTTGTTACAAAGAAGGCTTGGCACTGTCAGAAAAGAAAGCAGTAATAGCCACTCAGAAAATGGAGTTTCTAGGTATCGAGGTTGACGAATCAAGAGTTATTCTGCAAGACCACATCATAGTAAAGGTGCAGAAATTTCCTGAAGATCTCAAGGAGAAGAAACAACTCCGAAGCTTTCCTGGAGTAGTAAATTTTGCAGGAATCTTTATTAAAAATCTTACAAAGCATAGAAAGGTTTTAAGTAACCTCCTAAAGAAACATACTTCATTCATTTGGACAAAAGAGCATCGACAAGTGTTAAGGCAATCGAAAGAGATTTACAAGAATCTCCCGATGTTGGCTATACCACATGATAAGGATGATCTCATTTTGCATACTGATGCCAGTGACCATTGGTGGGCAGCACTACTCACAAATATTACACCACAAGGAGAAGAACCGTGCAGATACTGTAGTCATTTGTTCACAGATAGCGAAGCCATACGATGGCATATCAACGAAAAAGTATTCTTTTCCATGCGAAAAGCATTTAAAAATGGCTAGATCAAAGCTTTCTTGAAAAATAAGATTGAATCTAAGCCTGAAAGGGTAGATTAATCAGATGGCAAGCTGAATGTCAATATTATGTATTTGATATTGTTGTGATAAAATCTCATGAAAATATTCTTGCAGATTTCCTAAAAAGACATGGAAGGAACTGAAATCGATTCCATCAACATTGCTCAAAGGCACTTCACTGAAAATATGGAGTTGTTTCAAAGAGAGTTGAACGAGCTATGTCTTCAAGCTGATCAGGTAGGAAGACTGCAACAAGTTGATCGTAAAAAAGTTGATGCTCGATTATAAACATGTCTGCGGGCAAAGGTTGAACTTTGGTCAGCAATCCAAGAGCCACTCCTACGGGCTATCAACTCACCATTGGTAAAAGGAGAGTTAGTAGTACCATCCTACAATCTGTTAGGAAATTAAATCTTGGTGCGTGGGAAGGATCAAAGGGCATCTCTACGCACGCGTTCTTCATCGTTCTTCAATCCAGGTATTCCGCATAACCTTCTTATGCATAATAATATAGGAGCATGCTAGGATTGTTCATAGGCATAGCAATTTATTTTTGATATTCCAATTAACGATCCTTGGCAAACGGACTTCGTGATTCAGTTCACGAATCCCTTCAGGAATTCCCTACCCAGGATCAGTGGTGTGCTTCCATCCTCCTTCATGTCCAAAACTACAAAATCTGCAGGAAAAATCAAATGACCCACACGAATGAGAACATCCTCTATGATACCTTTTGGGCGGGACACAGATCGGTCCGCCATCTGTAGAGTAATAGTTGTCGGCCTCAGTTCCCCAATCTTGAGGCGCTGAAAGATGGAGTAGGGCATGAGGTTGATGCTGGCTCCGATGTCGCACAATAGCTTCTCGAATGAGATCCCCCCAATCTCCACTGGGATGGTGAAGCATCCTGGGTCGCTCCTCTTGATTGGAACCTTCTTCTGGAGCACCATGCTGCATTGCTTATGAAGCTTGACAGTTGCATTCTCCACAAAATGTTTCTTTTCGCTCATCAGCTTCCGGAGATAGCGCATGTAACCTAGAATTTCAGAGAGAGCTTCAATCCGTGGTAAATTAATACTTACCTTCTTCAAGTTCTCGACAAAGCGCGAGAACTTGGAATCCTCCTTCTGCTTGGAGAATCTCTGAGGAAACGGCATCGGAGGTGTCTTGGCAGCCTTGGAAGTGGAGGAATGCTGCTGTGTCGATTGGCTCTTCTGGACTGCCTGTCGATCCACAGTAGTTCTGTCGATCTCCTCCTCTGAGTCTGTGTCAACTGCCTCTTCTCGGTCTCTGTGTTGATCGACAGGATTCCTGTCGATCGAAACAGAGGCCGACTCTACTGGGTCTGCTTCTTTTCTCCCCAAACTTGCTTTGGGGCATGCTCGGACCTTTGTAGCTCTTTCCGGACCTCAGCTTCACAGCTTTGCAATCTTTACGGTTCTTGGGATTTGCCTCGGTGGTGCTGGGCAGCTTTCCTGGAGTATGTTGTATCCCAATAGTGGTAGCAATTTAGCTCATTTGAGTTTCAATGATCTTGGCGTGCTTGCTGAGCAGATCCACCTTGGAGTTGACTCCTTCCACTTCTTTCTCAATTTTCCCCATTCTGTGGTCTGAAGCTTTGATGAAATTCTTGAGCACCTCATCAAGGGTTTCCTTCTTCTTTTCCACCACTTCACCATCATGCACCTCGAAGTCTGGAGGTGTTTGTTCGGCGGCATTGGGCTGAGAGTAGGAGAAGCCTGGGTGAGGTTTTGGATGGTAGTGTTGGTATCCCCCTTGCCGGTACTGATTCTGGTAGCCACCACGATTCATGTAGTTCACATCGGCGATAGGGTCAACCTGTGCAACAGAAATAGAAGCAGAGGTAGTTAGTTTTTCAACTTCCCCTTTTAGCTTCTCAACCTCTTACTTCAATGCGTCATCCTCCTTTGCCTCAACAGCTCCGATCTGTGGCCTCCTTGGATTCCCCCATTGTTGATCATGCAGGGTCATCTTCGTGAACAATTTTAGAGCCTTTTCCGGTGACTTGCTCATCAATGAACCTCCAGCTACATAGTCCACCAACTTCTGGCTCTCCATAGTCAATCCTCTATAGAAGATGTGGGCCTGCTCCTCAGTAACAACTCCGTGGCCCGGACAAATCCTCAGCAGCTCATTGAACCTGGTCCACGCCTCAAAGAGAGTCTCATCCATCCTCTGGTGGAACTGTAGGATCTCCATCTTCTTCTGAATAATCACAGATGGCGGGAAGAATGCGCCGAGGAACTCTATTCGGAGATCAGCCCATGTCCGAATGTTGGTGCAATCCAAAGCGGTGAACCACGACCGCGCCTGATCCCTAAGTGAGAAGGGGAACAGACAAAGCCGGATCACATCCTGAGAGACTCCATTCTGTTTGATGGTATCACACACCTCCACGAACATCCTGAGGTGGGTGTACGAATCCTCCACTGCACGGCCCCAATATTGGTTCTGCTGAACCATCTGAATCAAGCCGGTCTTGAGTTCAAAGTTATTGGCAGTGATGCCAATAACAAATCCCTCATTCCCAGGCTGTGGTCTGTACTTGTTGGCCGTTGCATTGGGATCCTCATCATCGGAATCCTCTCTCCGGGCTCTCTCTCTGTCTCTTCTTTTGTCCTTCCTCCTTTCTGCTTTCCTTTCCTCAAGGACTTGCCTCATGACATCCTTCATGTGGTTGACTTCATGGACCAACAGTAGGGCATTCTCCAGAGTAATCAACGGCTGGTCGTTCTTAGTTCCCCCATCGGAGTTGCTTGGCTTTTCCCTTCATTTTTCTGATGGTGGCCTCGTTTTCTGGGTCAAAAGTCTCGAGAGGCTTGCCCTGGGCCCTTGTGTTCATAAAACTACAAGAAAAACAAAAGAAAATAGAATATCAGCAACTGTGTCGATTGACAGAGGGCCTGTCGATCGACACAAAGGATTCCTGCTTCTGTTTCAGTCGACAGGAATCCTGTCGGTCGAAATAGAGGCAAAAATCAGAAAAGACAGCAAAACAGCAAAAACAAAAAATCAACACCAAAAATCAAAATCAACACACCAAAAATGAAATTAAAAACAGAGAAACTTCAAAAATGAAAATAAAACAGGAAATAACAATAAAAATAAATATACAGCCTCAATCCATCGGATCTAAAAGTAAACTAATATTCAGATAAATCTGATAGTTCCCCGGCAACGGCGCCAATTTGATAACTGCAGTAAAGCGATTAAGCAAATAAATTTATAATTACACCCTAAGGTGGTCGATCCCACAGGGACTGTGCAACGATAAATCTAAAGTACTAGCTATAATTAATAAATCATCGATGTTTGAGGAACAATAAAAAGGGATTTTTGTTTGTGAATTTAAAGATAACAATTGCAGAAAATAAAGGGGTTTTGAAAACAATAAAGAAAAGCACAGATCCTAGGGCATATTATCTAATCATCAACATGCAAATTCATCAACTCAGCAATGGGGAATACATAGATTTTTGTGGATTAAATTCCTTGGTCAGGCAATTAAATTCTAGATTATTAATTAGTGACTATCTCCTCTCGGTCTCAAGAACACCAAATTATTCAATCTCAATAATTATCTAATTAAATCCTACAAATTAATTCTTCCTTTTGGGACAGAAAATAATTGCATTCAATTCCTTTTTCCTATTATCAATTTTCACCTCTCGGTCCTTCAATTAATAACTACAAACCTAGATCCAAATTCATCTCTCGATCGTTCTCTAAATCTAGATTCGATTAATTAAGCACAAGGAATTGAACCATGCTATTGAGTTGATTTTATTAAACATGCATCAGATAAGAATATACAAAGCCCTAGAACCTGTTAGGATTCTAGCCACAAATCATGACTAAAATAAAGGAAAACATTAAATTAATTAACTTACAAAGAAAATAGGAACCTTCAATGACTTGAAAAAATCCAATGTATTCTGCAAAATAGAGAAAAACAGATGTCCTTTTTGTGCCTAAGAGTTCATATTTATAAAGGGGAAAAAAGACCTAATTTGAGTATTGGGTAAAAATAGCAAAAACTGCCAAAACAGGCCAAAAATAGCTTTTTCGGGCCTCCGTGTCGATCGACAGCCTACCTGTCGATCGACACAACCATCCAGTCAACATCCGGGTTGAAATTTGTGTCGATTCTACAAGTTGAGCTTCTGTGTCGAGCGACACAAATCCTGTCGATCGACAGGATTGCATGTCTCGATCCCCTTCTGCGCAGTCTCCCAATTTTGGCCATAACTTTTTCTTCCAAACTCCGATTGACCCGATTTCAGTTGCGTTGGAAAGCTAATTCAAAGATCTTTTAATCCATGTGATCCATTAGCTCAGATTCCATCTGTGGAAGATGTCGTGAATGTTCCTTTGAACATCATCTGCTTTCGGTACGGGTTTCCAATGAATTTGGCCTAAAACCTGCAAAAATCATCCATCAAAGGCATAACACCCTCTAAAATAGACTAATGCACAGAAATAAGTAAAAATATAATGTAAAACACTTGAAAGAATGGAGAAAAATATAGATAAGTGAGTATAAATATGAGCTTATCAATCACCAACAAAGAATGTGAACACTCGTATATCGACACTAATGGCAAGTCCTAATTTTTAGAAAAGAATTGTGGAAGTGCAGAGGAATGATGATAGCCTAAAGAAGATAAGACTACAACTCTGAGAAAAGAAGGCCAATAATTTACAAGAAGCCTCAGACAGTGTCATTATGTACAATGAAAGACTGTGTGTGCCTTATAATGAAGATTTGAAATAAGAAATCTTGAAATATGCACACGAAATCCTGTACAATTCCCACCCCGGATGTACAAAGATGTACCAAAACCTTAAGTCTAAAATTTGGGAAGAAGGCATGAACTGATACTGAGCAATATTGGTAGAATGTTGTCTGGCATGTCAACAAGTGAAGGCACTACATTAGAAGTCATATGGTAAGCTACAATTGCTAGATATCCCTGAGTGGAAGTAGGATGACATAGCAATGGATTTTGTGACGGGTCTACCCAAATCTCAAATAGGAAACACTATCATCTGGCTAATCGTAAAACGTCTAACCAAGAGTTCATATTTTCTACCAATTCAGATTATCTTTAGTCATTTTTAACTCTGAAAACACTCGAAGTAGCCCTCTCCAAACCCAGAAAAATACTTAAAGCATCCATGGCATATCCGACCAACATTCCCTCATTAAATCACAATCATTAGCATTCAATATGCCTAAAAGAATGACTACCCAGAATGCAGAGCAAACAACATTCACTTCAGGCCAAGATGAGTCTTAGTCTGTAGATAATTTCATCCCCTATGGTGAATTGTTGAAACTTGCCAAGAATGATCCTTAGAAGCTGACCCCTGAACAGAAAAGGGCAGAACAAGTTTACAAGGAAAAAGTTATATTCTTGGAAAAAACACTAAAAGTTTGTCATGACCCACGTCTGGGATAGAAACTGAGAAGTGAAGATCTGATCTTCTTTCTAACTGCCTATCCAAAGAGGTTCTATGCCTACATGGTGGCAAAATACTATGCCAATGTTGTGGTGGCGTCCAATAAGAGGTCTTTTAGTACCACTGTGGCTGGAGTACAAATCATAGTCCACCCTAGACTAATGAGTCAAATTTTCTATCTGAGAAATGATGGTACCTAGATTGCCACTTACCTACAAGGAGGCGGAGTCCCTACCGCTCGAAAGCACATGGAGAACCACTGGAGAGAGTGGAAGAAGGATTCAGTCCAGACTCCCTGGAAGGTGAACCACAAAACTTCTGAACTTAATAACTTTTACAAGTTCTTGGAAGACATTGCCATTTGGATGCTCCAATGTGAGGTGGGATCTCATTCAGAGCTGAACAAAATGAATTATTCAGTTCTAATGGCTTTGGATGATGAAGTTGAAGGAAACTGGGCTAAGTTTCTCTTTGAAAGGTTACTGGACAATGTGGGCAGAGCTTCATCTATTACTGAGAAGGGTGTGTTTGCCACAGGATTTGGATTTGGGCTTAAAATCAGTTATCTGATTGAGAAAATTGAAAAATCATGGATGAAGAGCTTCCCACTGATATCTTAGCAACACTCAGTTCCGACCAGAAGAGGACTGAAACTGAAGATGAGAAGGAAGACAACCTCCACCAAACAATGGCAGATCTGCCCCTCTAACAAATTTGGGTGAAGTAACAAGCTTAGGGAAGAGTGATCCTTTTGCCAGTACTGCCATTCCTGTGGTTGTGAAGAAGAAGAGATCCACTCCCCATAGGACAAAGATGTGAATTTTGAAAAAGGGGAGAGGGAAGTTACTGAGAAGGGGAGTAAGAAACTGATATTGGAGGAGGAGCAGAGAAAGTAAGCCGAGGCTGAGGCTGAGAAGGCTAAAGAGGGTGAGAAGAGAAAAGGAAAGGAGCTTGCGGTGGATATGAAAAAAAGGAAAATGGAGATGATTACAATCCTTACAAAGTGATTCCTCACAAGAAGATTGAATTCAAAGATCCCATTGCTACATCCGATGAATCTTTTGCTACGCTCTACAAAGAAGCTCTGGGATTTGACCAAGTAGCCCAGAAGGAGATGATGACTATAAAAATTTGGGTCGATCCGGAGGTTGCTCATGCTAAAACTTACCAAGGGGCGACTGACCCTGAACAACTAGAGAAGGAAGGTGAAACTGTCTAAGGGCCAATTGGACTTTAACACCGGCAAAGGAAGGAGTAGAGCTAGTGTTTGATGCGCAAGGGTAGGCCAATATTGCTGAAACAGAAGTGCGGGCAACCACTTTGGAAAACTAGCAAAAATTGGAACTGAAACTGAGTTTTCCTCCTCAAGCTCAAAGCTGCAAACTTAAAAAGGAGGCAAAACCGAAACTGTGAAGGGTGTGAAGGGAAGAAAATAAGGAAAAGGAGGTAAGACAAGCAAATTTGGAGGACCTGACGATCAATCTTCCTCTTCCTCTCAAGATTCTAAGGATGATTCAGACCTGGTTGATCTCTCATTTGATCAAATTTTCAATTTCTCTCATGATAAGCAAGGTTGTTGGAGGCACCACCTTTGGGACTAAAGGGAGAAGGATAGGCTGTTCAAATTAAGTGAGTTTCCTGATTACCAGATCCCTTTGAGTGGACTTCCCAATCCTAAATTTACATCAAAGAGGCTGAGGATCTGTTGCCCACCCATAGGAGAGAAAGATGTGGGAGATGCCAAGTTGATTCCCTAGGCCGCATAAATTTTTGAAAGGGTGGAAGAAAGGGCTACCAAAGAATCAATGCTTCTATACCCTGATATTCTAGAGGATGAAGCTATGTTGGATTTGGATCTAAAGGCTGAGTTCAGAAGATGAAGGAGGTTTGACCTAGTAAAGAAAGAGCTGGACAAGGACGATAGGCCTATCATGGCTCGGGATTACCTTCTTGAGGTCTGAAGAGGTATGGGCCCAGGAGTGAAGTGGCTAGAAGAACACCAGGCAAATTATAGAGGAGGAGATGAGGAACAGACTGCTAACCATCCGAGCTTTCGGGCAGCCAATTCAGTCTTCTAGTGATTCTTACTGTCTACCTCTTGAAGATTTTACTTATGTGGCCTGAACTCCAGTTTCAAATCCTAAGACTCCTGAAATTCAAGAAACTTAAACTGAAGTTCTTGAAATTCAAGTTTCTCATACAACCACTCAAGAAGGATAAGTACAACAGGCTACTGCAGCTTAACCTCCCGGTGATTACATAGGTAAATAGCTGCCAAGCTTGAAAAGATCATAGCACTTGTAGCTTAATAAAGGAGTTTAGAGGAGGAGATGTAGAAAGAATAACTGGTACTAACAACTGCTGAGCTAGATAAGGAAGGTATGGAGCAGGTAGTCTCTTTGTCCCATGATCTTACTGTCTTATCTACTGCAGACAGGACTGCTCATGTCATTCAAATGATTCAAGCTCAAGTTCAAAAACGTGCTGGAGTGGCCAACCTTTTAAAAGCTTAGAGGATCGGGAACAAGGTCAAGCTACATCTGGATGAACGTGAAAAGAAAAGGAATGAAGAAGAAGTGGCTGAGAGGTGAAGGCTGGAGCAGTGTTACAAGGAAGAAGCCGAGAGAAGGGTAATCAGTGGGATGGTGATCTATACCCCAGACACTTCTGTCTCTCAAGAACATCCCCTGATCGAATTCCCAGAAGATGTCAGACAGGCTACCTCAAGCTCTTTTTAGTCTGCACTTTTTGCAAAAGTCTGACATTATGTTGAATTCCATCTCGAAGCCATCAAGTAGGAGACACAAAAGGTGAAAGCCAAGCTGGAGCCGAAAGAGAAGAGGGTCAAAAAAAGGAGAAGAAGGAGAAGCTAAGGAAGGAGAAGGAAGACGAGGAGTAGGAAATGAGAGAAAGAGATGAAGTTCAGAAGAAAGGAAGGGAGTAAGCTGAGGAGGAGAGGAGGGAAGTTCTGATTCAAGCTCTCATGGATTTGGGCAAAAAACTTGCTGATTTATTTATTTATTTTTTTTGCTTAAGAACAACCTCCTCAGTAAGTTTTTGAAACTTCCTAAATTTTATTTATTTATTTTTTTTTACTCTCAAGTTTTCAGATTTTGATGTACTTGTAAAATCTCACAATCAATGAAAAACTGTAAACTGGATTGAAGATAAACTCTCATGGTATCTCTCTCGCTCCCTTATTTTTTTAGCCTTACTGAATTCACATGTTCCAGTGTGATCAACAATTAAATTACATATTCGTTCTATTTTGATTAATTGAGTAATATCTCTCCAATTCAGGGGAAGATCAAATAGAGCATGTCAATTAAAGGAACTATGTTCTAAGTAGTGTCTATGTAAGCTTAGTTCACTAAGTGTCCTTTTTCCTGGCTTTAGATAAGTGGTTTTGACAACACCAAAACAACGGAAATTATTAGAAATTGAGCTTCAATTTATTCTTTATTTTGATGTTTTTTTATGTCAAAACTGACTTTTTCTTTAAGTTTCTAGTTTGTTTCTACATGTAATCCTTGTATAGAATTTATCGAGTTGTAATAGAAACTAGAAACTGGAAGCTGTAGATCTAGCCGACAAGAAATTTTGTTTCTGAAGGAAGAATTATTTGAAGTCAAATCTCGAGATATCAACAATCAAGTTTCAAAACTTGAAATGAAGACTGTGAAACTTGAAATTACTAAAGTCAAGTTTGGGAACTTAAAACTTAAAATGTCCGGAAACTCGGTTTCTAGAAATTGAGTTTTCACTGAAGAGAATGCAAAACTTAGAACTTTAAATCCGGAGGATTTAAGTTTCTAGAAGTTGAAGAACACGTGAAATTCAAGAAGACAAAAGGAATCTGAGTGTAGCTCAAAGATATATCAAAGATTCCATAAAGTGTCGATCATCAAATCAGTACCAGGAACTTAAACTTAGTCTAACAAAAGCAGGTGAAAGTACACTGCCACAGTCAAAAGTAGTTTAGAGCATAACAGAGAGTAGACTGCCATCTCAGAAAAGAATGGGCTATGATTGGGCGACATTTCATTTGTCTCAAATGGCTGGATCCTTGTGTTTAACGGGCATATTGATAAGTGCGTAAAATGACCTATATTTTGTTGTGTGTACATGCTTGTTTGTGGCTATTTTACTCCCGTATCATATGTTTTTGTCGTATTTTGGTTGTGTTTTCGTGTTTTGTGTGTTTGATGTGTGAAGGATAGGTTTTGGGCATAAACGAGCAATTTTGGTGGAGTTTTGGAGTAAAATTGCACGGGATTGGAGTTTGGAGAGCTCGACCGGCCGAGCGGGGATTTCAGAGGGCTTGACCGGCCAAGCAAGTGCAGGACTGGTCGAGCACGAGCGGTCAGAGACTTGGCTCGGTCGAGCCATGCCTTGCTCGGCCGAGCCAAGTCAATTTTAGGTGTTTTTGGCGGTTATTGATGGCCCGGGTGAGCCATACATCGACCGGGATCCGAGGCCCTGATTGCTTGCCTATAAAAGGGGAAGAGGCAGTTATTTGAAGGACTTTTGTCAATTTTCATATACGTTAGCTAGATTTTTCCCTAGATTCCATTTTTCCATTACAATTCATCATAATCCTAGAGCATCTAGGAGATTAATTCATCAATACTTGGAGAAGAGTGAAGATTAAAGGTGCTGGATCAAGGCAACCAAATCCAATTTGGGGAAGATTCCAATTTCTCCTTTCAATTTGTAATGACGTTCATTGAATTCAAACTTGTATTTGTACAATTGAAAGGTATGAAGTTCTAATTCTATTTGGATGTGGATTTGGGTAAGATGCATGATCATTTTGTTTGAGAATTGCTTGTTTACTTTCCTTTGAGACCTTGAATTGCACTAGAACTTGTTCCTTACCTCCTAGGTGTAGGTAAGAGCCAACTTAGGAGGTAGTTGACGTGAACGTTGCAGCCAATACGCGGGCGGAATCTTCGTGAATTATGTAGATTCATACGATTTTATTTCCAATCCATGTGCGGTGCTAGGTCGTAGGGCAATAATTGACGAACTATTTGGAGTGGTCTAGGGTTTAATAACTTGATGGTTTGCAAGTTTTAGATCATCAACCGTTAGCTCACCGTGACAAGGGGTTAACGAGTGTAGGGTCGATTGCTCAATCTTCTAGGGATTAAAATGTGTTTACATCAATGATTGACCTAATTTGATTGCATCTACACTCATCTCAACATCCTATCTTCCTAATTTGAGCATTTGTGTGTTTTGGTTTACCAAATTGTGAAAGGAATTGTTGAGTGAATGTCAATTGATTGTTTGATTCATGTTAGTCATACATTGTTAGCATAGGTTTACATTACTTGCCTAGTTGATAAAAAACTACTCAACGATTGATTTTGCCTAGCTATAAGAACTTTGCCGTAGTATCCCGGTACTCTAGCAGGCGTAACGGAGAAGAACCTGGATTTGATATTTTATTCTTTGTGTAGTTGAGAGTTTAATTGCATCAAGTTTTGGCGCCGTTGCCGGGGACTTCATTTAATAGGTTGCTAGATATTGGGGGAAAAGTGAAGCTTGTAGGCTAGGTGTTTGTGTTTTTGTTTGTGTGAATAAATTTGTTGTTTATTTTTGTATTTGTTGGTACTTTGAGTTTGTTGGAATGTTGTAGGTGTCAAATGGAGAATCGTCGAGGCACTCAATCGGAGAGGCTTAACAATCTCCAAAGGGAATTGGATGAGATGAGAGCAAAGATGTTGAAGAGACAACGACCTAGGAAGCCTATCCGGTTGGTATTTGCAGAGAGCTACCCATGGATGGAAGAGAGGAGACATGATCGGAAGGTGAAGCTGAATTGGGGATATGAAGAAGAGGAGTGTAGTAATGAAAGATATGGAGATAAATGGGGGAATTGTGACCTCTGGAACAACATGAACTATCCCCCATCTAATGGCTACTCTCCATGTAGA
>JAPKLW010000135.1:0-27658 GCA_026898455.1 Plectranthus barbatus | reverse complement strand
CGGATAAGCTCGAGGGAAACCTTTTGGAATTAAAAATGCAATTATCCGAACTCTTGAAGAAGGTGAGTGAGAAGCCTCATGTGCAAGAGCAACCACTTGACATGGAAATAGGTCTCGAAGGAAGTTGTGAGGAAATTTTGGAAGATGAATGTGAGGATGCGGTTATGGTACTAAAGGAAGTAAGATTTCAAGATACAAGAGTAAAGGAGATGCATGAAGAAGAATTAAGGAAAGAAGATAAAGAGTTACCTCAAGAAGAGAAAGAGGATGATAGCACCAAGGACGAGAGGATACAAATTGAAAGTGTGAAGAATGTTGTTCTTGTGATATCTTCCCTTGAGGTGATGAAAGAAGTTCCGGCATTGGTACAAAATGACGAAGTGGAGAATCATGAGGAGGAAGTTACGTCGGAAAGTCCATGTGGCGATGTGGCACCTACATTTCCTTCAAGATTGATAGACAAGGTGGAAAAAGAGGTGATCCTAGGAGACAAAGTGTGTGAATTGGATGATTTGATTGGAAAAGGAGGTGAGAAGTTGTTGATTAATCCAAATGAGGGACAAGTCGAGACGTATATAATTTGGATTCCGTTAGATGATGCCTTGGAGATCAAATCAAAGAAGGAATCACCACCTTGGACATTCGAGATTTTTAAGATAATCAATCTTCCATGGAGAGATGATAGGGGTGAAAGAAAGATTGCTTTGGACAAGTTGCTTCCAAGTAAATGCCGATTAAGGAAGAAAAGTGTATTAAAAACCCACACAATTTTTGATAATGGATGATGTGGTAGGGTCGTCTAGCTACCGACGTTAAGAAAGCGCTTGTTGGGAGGCAACCCAACCAATTTTATTGCTTTTGTTTAATTGCTTTTAGTTGCTTTGATTTTGAATAAATGTCTAGTTTGTTTGTTTTTGTGTTTGTAGGAGGAGCTACAAGATCGAGAGGAGTGACGATGCACCGTCCACCATTTTTGCAAACTTAGTCTCACTTGACTAAGTTTGGGGGGATGTGCCGGTAGTCGGTGCCTCGGTTTATTCTTCTCCATCTCTTATCCTTTATCTTGCTTTAGTTTAGTTTAGTTGTTGGATATTGACCCTTTATTGGATTTGGTTGTATCTATATTGATATTCTACCTTGGATGAATATTTTGGATTATGCTCATCTTGATGATTTGTATGGATATTCTCATGAGTTTGAGTTTGTTGAATGGATTTGTTTGTTGAACATTATTTTGATGGTATGTTTGGTGGAACTAGTGGAAAAATGGTTTATTTGTATAGATATTTGGATAGTGGAATGATGGTGGAAAGAGGTTTTGGAAGTGGATATGATTTATGAATGTTATTGTTTGATATTTGATGATGGATGGAATCATTAATGAGTTGGCATGATTGAATACATCCTATTATGCATGGTTTGTGGTTTGGATTATTGGTTTGGTTTGAATGGTGGAACTAGTGGATATTGTCTAATCATTGTTGATATTTGGTGTGTGGATAGTCGGTGGAAATGAGAATTTAATTGGCTAGTTTATGCTCAATTGTTTGGTGGTGTGTGTGTTGTTTTGTAGTAGGCGCAAATAAGGAATGGAGAGCGGTGATCGTGCCTACTGATGGGTAACGTTTTCTATCATTTTTCCTACCATGTAGTTTCGTTACATTGGTGTTTTGGGATGTAGATTGTTATTAGGATTGTTGTGTGCTTGTGTGTGTGTGATGAACCTAAATGTGGCTTGAGATTTAATCATGATTTACTTAGTGGAGTTGGATGTTTACCTCAACCAATGATAGGGCAGAATCTAGTTGTCAAAGCATGACTTAAGTTTAACTTTTGAATTGCCGAGTTTTGTATGTGGTTAATGCATAGGACTTGACAAAAAGCTGCGAGGTTTGAGCCATGATATTGTCATATCTCTATTGTTTGTGAGTGGCAAGGTTGAGAGCTTGAGATCTAGAACTTGCATTCGTTCTCTATCTATTGGCATGAGTGTGTAACTAGAAAATGATCTTAGGTCGTCGATTCTTAGTCCTACCTTTCACACCGAGAGTATAAGGTGATTGTTATCATAATTTTGCCTTTCATATCTTTGACCCCCGTGATTGAGCTTTATTGTGAGCTTTATTGGTGAATTTTCCTTGATATAATTACGACCATATTTGGGGGAAAAGAGTGTATGAGGGTGAATACGGTGATGAGAGTTGGGTTGGGAATTGATTGAATGTGTATTGATGAGGAATGTTTACGCATGAAAGAGATGAAATAAAGGATTGTTGTTGATCTTAGAAAAATGAGCACCTACAAAATTTTGGTGCAAGTGTTGGGAGAGAGAGGCACCGACAAAGTAAAAGAATGACGGTGCATTTGAAAAAGGATGAAAAAGAAAAAAAAAGAGAAAGAAAAGAGAAGAAAAAGGAAAAGGAAAAAAAAGAAAAAAAGAAAAATGTGTGAGAAATGAAAAGCCTCGGAGGATTGTAATGGTTCGAAATGAACAAGTTTGGGGGGTTTTGGGAAATTGAGAAGTTTAGTCACTTTGGCCCAAAACCACCCACCTTTTAGTTAGCCACGTTACAACCCGTTAAAAGACCTTTTTGATTCTAGAAACTAACTCATTGTAGTATAGTGGTGAGAATGGATGCAAGCCTATGGAAATCAAGCTCGATATCTTGTGAATGTGTGAATCTCATCATCCCTAAACACGTGAGGGAGTGCTTTCGTTTCTTGCATCCATTTTTGATGAGTGGTTCATGTCCTTAGTGTTAACCTTGTTACAAAATTAGGTGATGATCTCGTTTTACTTGAACATGCTAAGATAACTTTGATGAGCTATGAGGTATTGCATGAGATAGATTAATTACTCTACTTTGTTTTGATTGAGGACAATCAAAGGTTCAAGTTTGGGGGATTATGATACGTGCGTAAAATGACATATATTTTGTTGTGTGTACATGCATGTTTGTGGCTATTTTACTCCCGTATCATATGTTTTTGTTGTATTTTGGTTGTGTTTTCGTGTTTTGTGTGTTTGATGTGTGTAGGATAGGTTTTGGGCATAAACGAGCAATTTTGGTGGAGTTTTGGAGGAAAATCGCACGGGATTTGAGTTTGGTGAGCTCGACCGGCTGAGCGGGTGCAGGACCGGCCGAGCGGGGCTTTCACAGGGCTCGACCGGCCGAGCAAGTGCAGGACCGGTCGAGCACGAGCGGTCAGAGACTTGGCTCGATCGAGCCATGCCTTGCTTGGCCGAGCCAAGTCAGTTTTTGGGAGGTTTTGGCAGTTATTGATGGCCCGGGCGAGCCATACTTCGACCGGACGATCCGAGGCCCTGATTGCTTGCCTATAAAAGGGGAAGAGGCAGTTATTTGAAGGACTTTTGTCAATTTTAATATACGTTAGCTAGATTTTTCCCTAGATTCCATTTTTCCATTACAATTCATCATAATCCTAGAGCATCTAGGAGATTAATTCATCAATACTTGGAGAAGAGTGAAGATTAAAGGTGGTGGATCAAGGCAACCAAATCCAATTTGGGAAGATTCCTATTTCTCCTTTCAGTTTGTAATGACGTTCATTGAATTCAAACTTGTATTTGTACAATTGAAAGGTATGAAGTTCTAATTCTATTTGGATGTTGATTTGAGTAAGGATGCATGATCATTTTGTTTGAGAATTGCTTGTTTACTTTCCTTTGAGAGCTTGAATTGCACTAGAACTTGTTCCTTACCTCCTAGGTGTAGGTAAGAGCCAACTTAGGAGGTAGTTGACGTGAACGCTGCAGCCAATACGCGGGCGGAATCATCGTGAATAGTGTAGATTCATACGATTTTAGTTCCAATCCATGTGCAGTGCTAGGTCGTAGGGCAATAATTGACGAACTATTTGGAGTGGTCTAGGGTTTAATAACGTGATGGTTTGCAAGTTCTAGATCATCAACCGTTAGCTCGCCGTGACAAGGGGTTGACGAGTGTAGGGTCGATTGCTCAATCTCCTAGGGATTAAAATGTGTTTACATCAATGATTGACCTAATTTGATTGCATCTACACTCATCTCAACATCCTATCTTCCTAATTTGAGCATTTGTGTGTTTTGGTTTACCAAATTGTGAAAGGAATTGATTGAGTGAATGTTAATTGATTGTTTGATTCATGTTAGTCATACATTGTTAGCATAGGTTTACATTACTTGCCTAGTTGATAAAAATCTACTCAACGATTGATTTTGCCTAGCTATAAGAACTTTGTCGTAGTATCCCGGTACTCTAGCAGGCGAAACGGAGAAGAACCTGGATTTGATATTTTATTCTTTGTGTAGTTGAGAGTTTAATTCGATAGAACTTTTAGCCGCATCACATATCATTCAAATCGTCGATCAGCTGCCTATAAATAGGAGACAGCCACTTCAGAGAACACTACCTGAAACTCTCAAAAAGCTTAGTCGACACTTTGTCAAAGTGCAATCTCAAAAGCTCTCAAAAAGTCTTTAAACTCCGTGTCTGAACACGAGGCTAAGCTTATTTGCTTAAGCTACTCTTTTCGTGTATCTATCTAAGTACACGAGGCTCAATCTTTCCAAGCTTAAGTTATCTACTTGGTTTTTATTACTTTTTATGTAATAAACATAGTAGTCAGTATTCTACTTTGGGATACTGACTCCGATGGGTTATGCCAACCAATCGAAGTTCTGGGAAGAACCGCAAACATCCAATTATCCAAATTGAATGTCGCGGTGTGCGTCCTCAATTTAGTTCTGAAGAAGGAGAGGATCAAGTTTCCGGACGAGTGACCTAGAAGACCCAAGGACAGAGGTTTTTGATAGGCTAGCATAGATCGTTAGAAAGCTTATACTCTATTAATTGGTGGATTACCATTTATGTCCGGAAGAGTGGACGTAGAACTAGAGTTTCCGAACCACTATAAAATATTCTGTGTCATTTACTATATTATTTAAGTTTCTGCATATTAAGTTTTCCTACTTACTTTGTAACCTTCAATACTTTGTGAGTATTGAAGTGTATAGTTGAAATTGAAACTCAAACTTACTCTGAGCTAAACTGAGTTTCTCGAAAACTGACATTAAGTTTTCAGAAGTGCAAGATCATTTTAAACATTCGCTGCATAAAAAAACATCTCTGACTTCAGGACCAACTATATGAGTCATCGTGAAAATAAATTTAATTTGAAATATAATTTGTAAAAAAAGATTTAATTTGAATCGAGAAAAATATAATCATTTAATTATATTGAATAGAGAGATAATGTTTATATCTAAAGAAATATAATGTTCGTTATTCAAATTTAAAGGCAAAATTACAAAGATACTCTAATTACCTTATTTATCTAATAAATCTTGAATTATCATACCATTGGATCAACCAAATATTGGATTGAGATTTTTTCTTTTTTAACATGTGGGGAGCCTTTTACATGTAGAGTGATCATATATTATAAAATAAATTAAAATTATTAATTGACCATAAAATATTCAAAATTAAAAGCTCATATCTATTCTCATCTCTCATCTGTAGGTCACTTGTCATATGAGTACACCCCCTCTGTCTCACTATATAAATATATATATATATATATATATATATGGTAGTAATTATGTGTTAAAGCCTTCTGAAATATTAAATAAGAATAAATCTGGACCATTAAAGTCTTACATACTGACCTTGAGAAGTCAGTATGAGGGCTAAGTTGGACAGACCATGGAAACTCAGTATAAGAGCCTCTACCTTTAAAGCTTGAGCCATTTGAAAGAGATCGAAGCTCTGTCAGACTTAGGCATTCATATATGCCCAAGTGCAAGTCAGTACGAGGTTATCCAAACAGGTATTCCTCGGGCTGAAAATTAGTCTGCCATAAAGTTAGAGTATAGTACACTGACGCAGCAGAGCAGAGCAGAAAGAAGACCTAAGGCATGGGCTACCATTGGACAATATAATCCATGAGTCAGTCTAATGTCCGGATTTATGTGTCTAACGGTTACAAAATCTAAAAGTCTTCACACAAAAAAGGTCATTCTGTTAGGCCATCTCTCTGCCAAACTCTCCGAGTTTCCGTGTTTTCTAACACGAGACTTGAGTCTCCAACTCAAGTTATACATCGTGTTAACTTCTCCTAGCACGGGGCTGAAGCTCTTCTTTGGTGAATATATCTTTCAGAGATATATTCATAGGAGTCAGTTTCCAAGTCTGGGATTATGATTCTCACAGGCATATGCCAACCACCTGAGTTCTGGAAGAACAGTAAACATCCAACCATTGGGAAGAAGGCTGTGGGATGTCGTCCTCACTTCAACCTAAAAACTGAGTCCGCAAGGAGTTCCTAGGCTAGTGCCACAACTTACCGAAGGACGGAGGTGCCGACAGGCTGTGTATAGATCGTAAGGAGGCTTGTATTTACTTAGTGAATTGTCCGGACCTTGGATCTGAAGAGTGGATGTAGTATATTAGGACCTGAACCACTAGAAATCTTGTGTGTTCTATACTGCTTTACATTTACTCTTGCTCTGTTTTTCTGTTTCACAACCTAACTTTCAAAACCTTCAATACTTGTCCAAGTATAGAAGTGTATGTACTGTAAAACTAACTTAACCAGAAAAAACCTAAGCTTAAGTCTTCTACACACAAAACTGACTGTGCTCTGTTTATTCGAACTAGTGCAACTGCCATTATTTACTTCTGTTGCACATTCAAACCTTCTGCTGCAAAATTTTGCACTCTGATTCCGGACCAACAAGGGGTATCACGCGCCAATGTTCTCACTGACTAAGGTGTTGAGTCACTTAGGAACAGATCTATGTTTTCTGCACTTGTTTTCTGTTTGTGTGTTTTCAAGCTTAGGTACGTAGTGATGGCATAGATATCGAAGCTTCCAAAGTATTCATCAGAAAACTTTGAGATATGGAAGATGCGTTCATTGATTATGCTAAAGAATGTCAACCCAGAGATGGCAAAGGTTCTATCTACCGGACCACTGAAGATCATCAAGGTGAATACTCAGCCCGAAGGAGCAGAAGGTCAGGAGATAGTAGAGAAGCCTTATGCAGATTTGACGAACGAAAACAAAGTCATTTTTTGGTAGATTCAGTGGCCATGGAACTCATCTTACAATCCCCATCGGGGAAACTAGTTGTTGAATCTCTCGAGCACAGCAATACCAAAAAGATGTGGGTATTTCATGGCACACTCAGCCAAGAAACAATTCAGATACAGCGGAACAAGCTTCAAAACTGTGTAGATAAGTATGAATCTTTTCAAATGCTTCCTAATGAAAATGTTAAATCAATGGAAGCTAGATTTAATGCTATTATCTGTGAGCTGTAAAACATGGGGAGAACTTATGAGATTGCAGATATGAATGCAAAAATTCTCTCCAAGATGCCCAAGGGGGTCTGGTTCGTCAAAGCCACCAGCTTGAAGGAGAAGGATCTCTCCAAGATGACGACCAAGGACGTGTTCGCCTAGCTCCAAGCCCATGAATGGGACTAACAAGTGGCAAACAAAAATAAAGCAGTGCGAAGTGTCAGTACACATCCAGAAGAAGATGCTGACTTTTTCGCAAAAAGGAAGTTCAAGAGAAGGCCTCAAAAGCCTTACCAAGCTGACAGATCTTCCGGACAGACGTCTACTTCAAAGTCAACACCAACACCTTCCTACCTGAAGAAGGAAGAAGAGAGAGCTCAATTGAAGAGTTTGAGGATCAGATGAGGAAGCTGACAATACTTCTTGAGAAAGCCAAAGTCAAGAAGGAAGATTCACAATCTAGTGAACCGAAATTTACCGAAAGACCTTGTAAAGCATGCTTTGAATGCAACTCTCCAGACCACCTCAAGTATGAGTGCCCACTGGTTTCCGAGGAGGAAAGGGAGTGCATGAAGAGGGTGTTCGAGAAGAAAGCCTCCAGAGTATTTGCAAAGGCCATGCTCTCCAGAATGTCAGACATCCCAGACAATGATGATGGCTACTACACATCAGACGATGAGGCAGTGGAGGAAGCCTTCCTGGTGCTGATGGCCAAACTGGCAGAAGAGGAAGAAACTGAAGCAGAGTCTACTATCCCGGTACACATCCCTAACTTAGTTTCTATTCATATAGCATGCATAAAAGACAAATTTGAATCTTATTGCTCAGATTCAGAGGATGTTACACTTGAAGCTTTAAATAGAGAATTTGAAAAATTTTATGAGTTAAAAATGTTTTGGCCGAAGAAAATGCTTCAGTGAAACTGAAAATTTCAAAACTGATTGAGGAGATCCAAGGATCAAAGTCAGTAAGTGAAGAGCTAGCCAAACTTAGAGAAGAGCATTCTACTTCACATGAATCTTTTAAATCTATTTCTAAAGAATGCGAATCTCAAGAACTATAAATTGCTAGTGATCAAAAACTTATCTGTTCACTTTATTCTAGCAAAGTTTTTGAAGCTCTAAGTTTACAAAGACATTCTTTGGATAAGTCAGGACTAGGCTTCTGATAACTCTCATAAAGAGTTATCTTTTCATCTTTTCTTCCACACTTTGGATGTTGTTTTGACTAAGATTGTTCTCATTTAGAGTCCTTTATGATCTTATTTACATCTTTGCGATCATTGCACTTTTTTTAGCTATTTCGAGCTTGAATAAGTTTTTGCAAGCTTTTGTGAGGTTTTTGACCTGGTTCGGAATGCTAGAGCTTACCTTCCGCATTATGGCCAGTGATCATGCTTGAGCATGAGAAGTGCAAAAGGGTAGGATGAAGAGGATTCTCTCTTTGGGACCACTTGAAGACAAAGATCAAATATCTTTTTGATCTTGTCTGCCGAGGAGACAGATTTCACAAAGGAAGCTGAACTATTGTCTGGTAGGAACAATGACACTTCCACACGTGGAAGAATCATAAGAAAGAACGAAAGATCAAGGGTGATAGTTAGAAGAGAAGAAAAATATCAAGGAGATAAAATACATTTTAGAAAGAGGGAGAGCTTCGCAGAATACACACACAGAATAATACCACACGGGTGGAGAAAGACAAAGTAACAAGCTTTCAAAGATAGAAAAAGCTGTTGAGGATCAAAGAAAAGAAGGCAAAGCTTCAAGCTCATGATTAAAGTGCTGCTGACGATCAAGGTTCAGATGAAGAAGCTGCTAAGGAGGAAAGGCCGCCACCAGAAAAACAAGAAAGCTGCTGGGAATTCTGCTTGATGAACATGGTCACTTCTGAACCCATTTAATCTTTGCAAAAACAATTTTATAATTTGGTTATGTTTATGGTTTCTTGTTGTTTTTGTGTTTAGTTTTTGTTGTTAAATTGTCTGAACTTAATGCTAGCATTATGTTAAAGCATGAGGTTCATTTAGGTGTTTTAATAAAAGTCATAAGTCTAGTAGTAATCTCTCCTCTCGCCCAATGATGTTTTGTTTCTTGTCTTCTCTTTCTTTGCATCATTGGTGATGATCGCGTTTGTTAAGCGTCAATCCCCAATTACTTTTTGAAGACTAGTTGTGTACATGCATGCTTGATTTGCAAGGCAAAGATCTCAGTTGTCTCTGTTTCTGAAAACCTGATATGCTAGACGTATGCTTGAGCTTAGTTGATACTGCATTTTAGACTATTGAATGTGAAATGCCACCTACCCTAAGTTCAAACTTGTTTGAGACGAAATAAGAATGAGCTTTACACTTAGAAATGATTAAGGCCATCGCTTGATCTTTGCGCCTTCAGATATTTCTGTGTTTCATACGAGTTTACCTTCGCACCTAGATCTTGAGCCTGAGCCTATTCCTTGTTTTTACCTGCTTATTGTTAGCTAAGTCCCACACACGTTCTAGAGGCTTGATCTTACCCAGGTATTCTTTTAACATTGAGGACAATGTTTTGTTCAAAGTTTGGGGGGGGGGGGGGTAACACTTCTTCTCGAAGTGTCCTTTTGTAAGACCTTTTCCTTGAAAATGTAAAAAAAAAAATAGGCAAGTTGTTAGCCTTAAAAAAATGAAAATGGAAAAGAGAAGAGTACGAATATGGCTGCTCTCAATATTTATACATGATGAATGAAGGAGGAAATGTATCAAGTCAGTCATAACTTTGTAATGGTAGAAAAAAAATTGAGAAAAGTTGAGAAAGAAAGGTAGAATAAGTCTAATGTTAGAATGAGAAGGACAATGCCTCTAGACTTAAGTCAATTTACCTAAATTTCCAAACCTTGAGCCTTAACCTAACATTAGAAGCCTTGAAATTCCTTTTGATCTAAGTGGAGTGTGAATTCCATTAGTGGAGAACAAGAGAGAGAGCAAACGGGTAGAAAAAGAAAAGTGGCATTGATGAGCATGAGGACTCAAATAAGTAGTTAAAGTTAAGCACAATTATACTTGTGCTATCTAGAAAGTTGTTGGTCCGAGATCAGAGTCTGTTAGTCCCTGATCAGAGTCGTGATAAGCAGCGGAAGACTACTTAGCAAATACATTGAAATGTTAAAGATATCTTGCACTTAGTCTCTTGTCAAATATTTAGCTCAAGGTAGGAGTTAAGTTGTTTAAAATATACTCTAGCAACTTTAGGTTGCTAGGTTTTAAATCATTAAGCAGAAATAATAAAATAGTAATGAACGACACAAGATTTATAGTGGTTCGATCCTTATGATCTAAGTCCACTCCTCAGTCGAACACTGAGAATTTCACTAAAAAGATATATCAAAGTACAAGGAATCGCCGTTCACTGGCAGTAGGTGGTGAGCTTTCGAGCCAGCCACTACAAAGCTATCCTCCGTTACTTCTATCTTTTGGCAGTTGCGGCTAAGTCAAGGGCGCACCTTCGTAAAACTTAACCTTTTTGCAATGGAAGCTTTATAGTTCCTTCCTGAACTCTCCTGGGGGTTTTGGCAACAACCCATCGTAGTCAATCTCTTTTCAGAGATGTGACTGATGAATGCTTCCTAGGATGGAAGTTATCCCAATGTTTGATCCTTGAATAAAGTTAAGGAATCCTCTTGAATGCAGTGTCAGATATTCAATGTTTGACACTTGTTGTTGAGAGCTTTGAGATTCTTCTTGTCTCTTTAATGTGCTCTCAACCGACTACTTTCTCACTTTTCTTCGCTTGTCAAAGGTATCTTTCAATAATTGCCTTTGCGAATGTAGTTGAAGTGTTTGTTTTCGTAATGGAATCTCTGAGTAGTCATCGTAGGGGGGGGGCTCTCTTTCTTGTTTGGACTTCTCTTTTATATCTGGAGATTCAAACTTTGAATCTCCAGACCCGTTAGACACAATGTTCACCTTGTCCAAAAGAGTAGCTACTTTTTCCATCCTTTCCGTCGTGGTGCAGTGCTTTTCCCCCTACTTTGGGAAATCTATTCATCATTGGTTGTACCTTTTGTCAGAACGGTAGTCTTAGCAGTTATTGTTGGATATTTCCTTGCTTAGCATTTTTTCGGAGAATGCTGAGAACAATCTGCTAAGTACTTGGCCCTTTTGAATGTTGAGCTCTTCTAGCAGTCTGCTTTGTATCCAACTGCTGACTCCTTAGCTGTTGCGTATTCAGCACTTGGGTCTTGGTTCCTGACTGCTACTACTTTTAGCAAATCTTCTGAGTATTAGCGTATGCTAACTCCTTCAGCATTTTGCTATCCTTTTACTTCTGACTGCTGATCAAGTTTTCCTAGCAGTCGTTGTTCTCAACACTTGATTGTTATCTCCTTAGCAGTCATTGATATGTGTGTAAAATGACCTATTTTTTGATGTGTGAGCGTGCATGTTTGTGGCCATTTTACCTTCATATCATATGCTTTCGTTGTTCTTTTGTCTTATTTTTGTGTTTTCGTGTTTGAAATGTTGTAGGACGTGTTTTGAGCATAATATGGCATATTTGGTGGAGTTTTGGAGGAAAATCATCCGAGTTTGAAGTCCGAGGAGGTAAGGTTCGTCCAAACGGAGCGAAAAGAGAGTTTCAGAGGCTTGGAGGAGTTGCCCGGTCGAGCGAAGTAGGCTCGACCGAGCTGAGCAGGACAGAGGGCTCGCTCGGCCGAGCCATGTAGACAGAGAGCAGGCTCGGTCGAGCGATTCTGGCTCGGTCGAGCGGTTCTGGCTCGGCCGAGCCAGAACGGGTTTCCCAGGTTCTCCACTGTTTCCAGGAAGGCTCGAGCGAGCTATGGTTGGCTCGGGCGATCCGAGGCCTTGTTTGCTCGCCTATAAAAGGGGGAAAATCAGTTAATTGAAGAACTTTTTACCAAAATTGGAATAACCGTCACAATACTTTTCCCTAGATTCATCTCCAAACCTCTCCCCAACCAAATTCAAGGGGAATCAAGCCACATTCCATCCATTTGGTGAAGACTGAAGAAGGAAGAGAGGTAGATTGGATTCAAAGAAGACAACCGAAGAAGATCAATCGTTGACCTTGAAGTTTTGTAATGAATTCTCTTAATTCTCAATTTGTTTTGTACTTAACTCAAGGTATGGAGAACTAATTTCATTAGTGAGTGTGTATAACGGATATTGTGATGGATTGAATCGATTATGCTTGTTTACTTTCCTATGAGGGGTTGATTTGCACTTGAGCTTGTTTCTTGCCAATTAGGTGTAGGTAATAGCCAGCCTTTAGGTAGTTGACGTGAACGTTGCAGCCAACACGCGGACAGAATCGTCGTGATAAGTGCATAATCTTATAATTCTAGTTCCAATCCATGTGCGGTGCTAGGATTGTAGGCCGATAATCGACGGTCAATTGGGAGTGGCCTAGGAGTTAATAACGTAGCTCTTTGCAATTCTTAGTGTCATCTACCGCTAGTTATTCGTAGCAAGTGACTAGCGACATTAGAGTCGGTTGCCCAACCTCATAGGAATTAAAATTCGTTTGCAACATAACTTGGTTTAATTCCGAACCATTGAAGTTTACAAACACTCACTATCTTCTAAGATTGTCAGATTTGTTATCTTAATCTACCTAAACCAATGATTGGAGAAGTTAGCTATTTGTTTAATAATTGATTGTTTGCATTTAAAGCTTAGTTAACGATTCATTCCTTAGATAGATGAAAATCAACGACTTTTATGTAACCTAGCTATTGATAGCCTTCAATTGAGTAGGTGATATCCACTTGAGCGAATTAGAAAAGAGACCGGATTGATAAATTTAACATGTTAATTGTGTGTGCTTCACGCGGCTACCACGTTTTTGGCGCCGTTGCCGGGGAATCTTTTAGTAGGTCTTGTGGAATTATTGAAAGTTGAAGTATGGTATGCTAGGTGTTTGAGAAAATGCTTGTGTGAATAGTGTTACTAACATTGTTTTGATTGTTATTTGTGTTTGTTTGTTTTTGTTGAATTGTTTACTTGTAATTGATTTTGTGGATTTTTCCTAGGTGGTTTATGATCACTCGATCAAAGGCTAGAGAGCTTGAGGCAAGGAAAAGTCAAGAAGGAAGACGACATATTCAAATTGATTTTGAGATGGCTATCCATGGGGAAGACACGGTTAGAATTGAAGAGTTGGAGAGACAACTCGAGTTGATGAAAGCTATGATCAATAAGAGGAATGGTCCGAGGAGACCATTAAAAAATCTTTTTCGACCTCAAGGGGAGCCGATTATGGGAGGTTTTCGGTTAGGAGTAAATTCCACGCATTTTGAGATAAAGCCACAGTTGGTCCAAATGATACAGAACAACCAATTTGGGGGACACATAACCGAGGATCCAAATGTACATATCTCTCGATTTTTGGAGATTACTAATACTATAAAGATCAACCAAGTGCCCCAAGATCAAATACGGCTACAGTTATTCTCATTCTCCTTGAGAGATGGAGCTAGGAATTAGTTCGAAGCTTTGGACAAATCAAATATTGTCACTTGGGAAAAGTTGAGAGAGAAGTTTCTATTCAAGTTTTTTCCGCCGAGTTTGACTTTGAAGAGAAGAGCTGATATCACATCATTTGGGCAAAGGTATGATGAGTCTCTTTATGAAGCTTGGGATCGGTTCTGAGAGCTTCTACGAAAATGCCCAAGACATAGACTTTCTCGGAGTCAACAGATTTGTCAATTCTACGGGGGATTAAACTATGAAACGAAAGTGATGATGGGTGCTTCCTCGGGAGGAACATTTCTTGATCTTGAAGAGGAAGAAGCTTGGAGAACAATTGAGAAGATGGCCGAGAATAGTTTTCGATGGCCTAAGGAACAGAAGGACTATCGATCGGTTAAATCGGTCAATGAGGCCAAGGAAAGTGAAGAATTCAAAGAACAAATTGAGATCATGCAAAAGAAGCTTGATGCATTGTCTACATCGGGAAATAGAAATGAGGATATGATGGTAGTTCGGCATGAAGAGTCGCATCCGGAGAGTTTGAATTTTGTGCAAAGCTTGATGCATGTATTACCATCATCCAACCGATTTCACCCGAATTTTTCCTATGCTAATCCAAACAACTCTCTCAATCTTCCATTACAAATTGAAGGGGGAAGTAGTGGTCAAGGATATGCTGGGGGAAATAGTAGGTATGCAAACCAAGAACCGAGGTGGAATTTTAATGAAGAAATGGATAAGAGATTTGAAAAGTATGATGGCATGTTTGCTGAAATCCAACTTCAAATTTCTCCAATTGCGAAGCAATTGAGTAGTAAGCACCAAGCAGGGAAATTTCCGAGTGATACGGAAGTGGTGCAAAACAAAGGTTGTAACATGGTAGAAGGAGAGAGTAAAATGGAAGAAAACTTGGAAGTAATGACTCCTAAGTTGGAGATAGTTGAGGTTGAGGAAGAGTTAGAAGTAGAGATTGATGAAGGAAAGGTAGTTGAAGTTAAGAAGGTTGAAGTAAGTGATGATGAGAGAACCGGAGATGTGAATTTCTACGAATACGTTAAGAAGGGAGACGTAGAGATGCCTTTACCGGAGGAAATAGAAAGAGTACCTATGCTTGACAAAGTTATTGTAGGAGAAGAAATCCTTGATAGTGGTACTTGTGAGCTTGGAGAAAGGAATATTGCTAGTAAGAAAGAGGATCCTGGAGGTTTCGTAGTAGGATGTAAGATTGGAGACAAGTGTATTGTGAAGGCATTGTGTGATTCCGGAGCGAGTGTTAACATTATGTCATTGGACTTGTATAAGGAATTGGAGTTTGGAAGCCTAAAAACTACAAGTCAAGTCCTTCTATTGGCGAACCATGCTCTGTTTTGCCCAAAGGGGGTTGTTGAAGATGTTCTTGTGGAAGTTTTGACATTTACCTTCCCGGGTGATTTTCTTGTCGTAGATATGAAAAATAAGGGGGGTATACAACTAATCTTCGGAAGGCCATTTTTGCATACGGCCGATGCCTTATTTGACATAAAACATGGTGAACTCACATTCCGTTGTTGTGGCAAGGAAGTGGTGTTTTCTTTACCTCCGAAGAATGTGGATGCAAGTGAAGTTGAGAAAGCTGGGAAAAAGAAAACGATGAAGGATGTGCTTGATCCGGGTTTAAAACTTATGAGTGAGGAGAATAAAGTCTACAAAGATCCGGGGGATGAAGAGGAACTTGATCAAAATCGTATGAAGAAAGCTCGAGTGGATACGGATCCACCGCAAAATGCAAGAAGGAAGCTTCTTTTCCCGGAGGATCATGTGGAAATAAGTCGAGGTATGAGTTCCGATTCAGCACCTTTTGACCATGATTGACATGAGGTATGATCGTCAAGCTTTCGACGTTTAACAAGCGCTTATTGGGAGGCAACCCAATGTTTAAATTTTGTTACTTTGCATTTTTGAATAATTGTTTGTTATTGATTTTTGTTGAATAATGTGGTTTGTTGTTGTGAAGGGTTCCTAACTGTTTGTGGTGCTACACTTTCATTTGACAATGTGTATATGAAGGATGGAAATGTTGGAAAGCAACAGGATCGGAAGGATGTGGACAAGAGGGCGAAAGAAGGCGTGAAAACGGGGAGCTCGGCCGAGCGGTGCAGGCTCGGCTGAGCTGGATTGAATGCCTCGGACAGAGGCCTCGCTCGATCGAGCGATGCAGGCTCGACCGAGCCTTTACGAGCCAGCCCAGCCCGCGCGCGACATAGCCTTTGCTCGGCCGAGCCATCTCACGCTCGGCCTAGCCGTGCGCAGATTTATTTGATCGGGCGAGCATAATGCTCGACCCATTTGCATCCCGGTCAAAAATTCACTTCTCAAATTTTCTCCTATACTATTGTGCATTGAATTGTTCTATTCTCACCCATTAATTTCTACTATGGCTATCGAGAGAGCAAGGGGTAAACCATCTTCCTCAGGCGGACGTCCGAAGGGTGTTGATGACGAGGACTTCGCAAAATATAAAAGCTTGGCAAAGAGACGTTGAAGGCGTTGAAGGAGACGTTGAAGGCGTTGAAACTGAAAGATGACGTGTGGAGTCTCCTCAAGGGCATTGGTTGGAAGAAATTGCTTTCGGCAGATTGGCCTGGCTACATGGACTTGTCAAGGGAGTTCTTGGCCTCGGTGACAATGATGAAAGGAGCGGGGGGAATTCTTTTGTCGATGAAATTCAAGCTTCGAGGTAAAGATTATTTTTATCAACGTGCACAAATTGATGAAATATATGGTTGTGGTCCGGAATCTGTTTTTATACATGAGAATGTGAGATTAGGAGATTTTTGGATAGAAATTTTGGGTATTCCATCTGGTCAACATTTCAATATTAAGAATTGTCGTGCTACTGCTATTAGGAATCCGGTGATTAGGTATATTCATAAATTCTTTGGTGGTTCTGTTTGCGGAAGATTTGAGTCTATCAATATAATAACGCCAGAATCGTCTATGCTTTATGCTTTGATGAACGATATTCAATTCTCGTTGGGGGCTATGCTTATGGATGCTTGGAGTAGGGCTCCGAGTATGAAAACTCGCACCTTTAATTATGGAATGATTACTCCCATTTTTCAGAAAATTGGTGTGGAGTTAACGGGTAATTTTGCCTCCGCTGTGTATCTAGACACTCATTCTCTGCTTGCTGGGAGGTTTCTTGTGCCTGATCCTCGTGGTAGTAGTTATTACGATAAGTTTGGGGAAAGGGTGTTAGAACTCCCTTGTGATGGGTTGACTACTGTCCAAGATTTGGGAGATCACTCTAACTGGTTACTTGATTCCGAAGATCACCAGTCCTTTGTTGGAGTTCTTTCGCCCGATGGATTTTTCATTTGTTTGGCCGAGTTGAGAGAGCGAGGTGAGTTACAAGATGAAGGCCCACACACCCGAGCTGCTTCACAGCCCCAGCAGATTTCGGCTACAGAATGGCAGCAGCAGATGATGACGATGCTCACTAGGACAACTGATATTGTTGATGCTTTGTCTTCTTCTTTGCAGGGTTTAGATATGAGGATAGATTCTATCCATGATGATTTTTCTACTTTCCGGGCGAGTTACATGGTGGATGATGCGGCAAAAAGTTCAATGGAATTAAACTCTCAACCACACAAAGAATAAAATATCAAATCCAGGTTCTTCTCCGTTTCGCCTGCTAGAGTACCGGGATACTACGGCAAAGATCTTATAGCTAGGCAAAATCAATCGTTGAGTAGTTTTTTATCAACTAGGCAAGTAATGTAAACCTATGCTATCAATGTAAGCTAACATGAATCAAACAATCAATTGACATTCACTCAATCAATTTCTTACACAATTTGGTAAACCAAAACACACAAATGCTCAAAATAGGAAGATAGGATGTTGATATGAACCTGGATGCAATCAACTTAGGTAAATCATAGATGTAAACACATTTTAATTCCTAATTGGATGAACTCTTACCCTACACTAGTCCATCCCCAGTCACGGTGAACCAACCGTAGATGATACTAACGTCCTCAAACCATCACGTTATCGGACCCTAGACCACTCCTAAAAGCTCGTAAATCATTGCCCTATGCCCTATCTCCGCACAGGGATTGGATCAAGGTACACAAGAAGTCATACTATTCACGACACGCCTATCCGCGTATTGGTTGCAATGATTGTGTCAATTATCATCTAGACTGGCGACTACCTACATCTAGACAAATAAGAACAAGCTCTAGTATGCTTCAATCACAAAGAGGAAGGTAAACAAGCAATAATCAAACCTAAATCTCATGCATCCTCATCCTAATCAACATCCAAGTAGAATTAGAACTTCATACCTTTCAATTATACAATTACAATTTTGAATTCAATGTACGTCATTACAAATTGAAAGTAAAAATAGGAAATCTTCCCCAAATTGGATTTGGTTGTCTTGATCCACCACTTTTAATCTTCAATCTCCACCAAGTATTGATGAATTAATCTCCTAGATGCTCTAGGATTATGATGAATTGGAATGGAAAAATGGAATCTAGGGAAAAATCTAGCTAACGTATGTGAAAATTGACAAAAGTTCTTCAAATAACCGCCTCTTCCCCTTTTATAGGCAAGCAATCAGGGCCTCGGATCGCCCGGTCGGAATTTGGCTCGCCCGGGCCAACAAAAACCGCCAGAATCTCCCAAAAACCGACTTGGCTCGGCCGAGCAAGGCTTGGCTCGACCGAGCCAAGGCTCTGTCCGCTCCCGCTCGGCCGGTCCTGCACCAGCTCGGCCGGTCGAGCCCTCTGAAGCTCCGCTCGGCCGGTCTTGCACCCGCTCGGTCGGTCGAGCTCTCCAAACTCCAAAACACGTGCGATTTTCATCCAAAACTCCACCAAAATTGCTCGTTTATGCCCAAAATCTATCCTACACACATCAAACACACAAAACACGAAAACACAACCAAAATACGACAAAAACATATGATACGGGAGTAAAATAGCCACAAACAAGCATGTACACACCTCAAAATATAGGTCATTTTACACACGTATCATAATCCCCCATAATTGAACCTTTGATTGTCCTCAATCTAAACAAAGTAGAGTAATTAATCTACCTCATGCAACACCTCATAGCTCATCAAAGTTATCTTAGCATGTTCAAGTAAAACGAGATCATCACCTAACTTTGTAACAAGGTTATTGCTAAGGACATGAACCACTCATCAAAATGGATACTAGAAACGAAAGCACTCCCTCACATGTTTAGGGATGATGAGATTTCACACATTCACAAGATATCGAGCTTGATTTCCTTAGGCTTGCATCCATTCTCACCACGATACTACAACGAGTTAGTTTCTAGAATCAAAAAGGTCTTTTCACGGGTTATAACGTGGCTAACTAAAAGGTGGGTGGTTTTGGGCCAAAGTGACTAGACTTCTCAATTTCCCAAAACCCCCAAACTTCTTCATTTCGAACCACTACAAACCCCCAAGGCTTTTCATTTCTCTACACACTTTTTCTTTTTCTTTTTTTTTCTTTCTTCTTCTATTTTTTTTCCTTTTCTAGCACCATCTTTCATTCATCTTATCGGTGCTTCACAACCCACATTTTTTTTTCTTTTTCTAACACTTGCACCAAAACTTTTTGGTAGTTTCTCATTTTTCTAGGATCAACAACAATCCTTTATTTCATTCTTTCATGCCTCAACATTTTCATCATCACAAATCCAATCAATTCCCAACCCAACTCTCATCACCGTATTCACCCTCATACACTCTTTCCCCCCAATAATGGTCCTAATTATATCAAGGAAAATTCACCAATAAAGCTCAATCACGAGGGTCTAAGATATAAACGGCAAAATCATGATAACAATCACCTTATACTCCCGGTGTGAAAGGTAGGACTAAGAAATGATGGCCTAAGATCATTTTCCAGTTACACACTCATGCTAATAGATAGAGAACGAATGCAAGTTCTGGATCTCGTACTCTCAATCTTGCCACTCACAATCAAAATGGATATGACAATATCATGGCTCAAACCTCACAGCTTTTTGTCAAGTCCTATGCATTAACCACATACAAAACTCGGCAATTCAAAAGTTAAACATAAAACATGCTTCGACAACTAGATTCCGCCCTATCATAAGTTGAAGTAGACATCAAACTCCACTAAGTAAATCATGATTAAATCTCAAGTCTCATCTAGGTTCATCACACACACAAGCACACAACAATCCTAGAACAATCTACATTCCAAAACATAAATGTAACGAAACTAAATGGTAAGAAAGACGATAGAAAGCGTTACCCATCAGTAGGCACGATCATCGCTCTCCATTCCTTATTTGCACCTACTACAAATCATACACCACCAAACAATTGAGCATAAACTAGTCGATTAAATTCTCATATCCACCAACTTCCACAAACCAATTATCAACAAAAATACAACAATATCCACCATTTCCACCATTCATTCCAAACCATAACATATCCACATGCCAAAACCAAATAGAAAGAATTAACACATGTACTTGCCAAAATCATCCATCCATTCATCATCCAAAATCATTCCACAATTATCAACCAAATTCAAAATCCAAATGTTAAGTAAATCATAGTACAACCAAATCGAATTATCAAATTTTTGAAATATTCAACTACACTAAGCTAAACTAGAAAGCATCATAAAGATAGAGAGATAGAGAAGAGAATGAACCAGAGCACCAACTACCGACACTTCCCCCCAAACTTAGTCAAGTGAGACTAAGTTTGTAAAAAGGTAGTCGGTGCGTCATTGCTCATCCCTATCCTGCTGCTGCTGTTGACGCTCCCTGCGAGATTGGTACGGAATGAGGACTCGGCGTTGCAGCTCCCTCACATCCTCCTGGATAGAGTCAACTCTCCTATCAAAGCCATCAAAGCGGGATGTCAAAGAAGCATCCAAGCCCTACAAAGAAGAAGACAAAGACTCTATAGATGCATTAGTAAGCTGCAACATAGAGTACATCTGCTGTTGCCAATCAGTCATCGAAGTCTGCCCAGACTGAGGATGTGCACTGGTGCTCGGACCGCCCTCCCTCAACTGCTGCCGTTCTGTCTCAGATAGATGCCGGAGGGTTGTAAAGTACCCATTAGGAGATAGCACTCCGACCACATCCTTGTGGTCCTCGGTATCCAGCAGCCAGTTGGATCTATCAGACAGATCCGCTACTGTAGTCCAATCCGGTCTCGGCATCAATATAGCCAAATTCTCAAATTTGTAATACATTGAATTTCTATGCCCGGGAACTAAAAATCGGCCAGCTAACAATGAGCTAGAATCCAAGAACAAAGGAGGAGCAGTAGGACCAGA
Source organism: Plectranthus barbatus (assembly GCA_026898455.1). Lineage (NCBI taxonomy): Eukaryota > Viridiplantae > Streptophyta > Magnoliopsida > Lamiales > Lamiaceae > Plectranthus > Plectranthus barbatus. The sequence continues at coordinate 6,545 of JAPKLW010000135.1, read as the reverse complement.
CAATTCAACACCAATATCCTCAAAAATCGGAGTTAACATTCAACAAGTGAAAGTGCGAGTATTGGTGTTAGCAGTACGACTCCAAGCATCCATTAACATAGCCCCCAATGAAAATTTAATCCCATTCATCAAAGCATTCAACATGTGCAGTTCCGGATTAATCACATTACTCGACTCATACCTCCCGCAGATAGAACTACCAACGAACTTATGAATATAACGGATAACAGGATTCCTAATGGATGTAGCTCTACATTCTTTGATATTAAACTTCCTATCCAATGTAATCCCGGTAATGGCTTCCCAAAATTTCCCCAGATTAACATCCTCATGCAGAAAAATCGACTCAGGATCACAACCAAAAATTTCATCAATTTTGGCTCTTTGATAAAAGTATTCCGTACCTCTGAGTTTGAACTTCATCGACAATGGTAGGCCTCCAATTCCTTTCATGACCGTGACCGAGGCAAAGAACTCCCGAGATAACTCCATGTAGCCCGGCCATTGTGCTCTAAGCAACTTCATCCACCCGATTCCGGTAAGGAGGCTCCAAACATCATCCTTCAATTTTAGAGTCTTCAATGTCTCACGACACAAGTATTTCGTGCCCACAACTTGCCTCTTCTCCAAACTTTGGAATTTCGCAAATTCTTCATCATCAAACTTCTTTGGGCGTCCAATTGAAGAAGAAGACTCCCCCCGTGCTCGTTTGCTAGCCATGAGAAGATATGAGATGTGACATGTTGGTCCCAGATTATCAGGGTATAACTTGGCAGCGGAAACTGTGTTAATTCGTTTCTTGCGCTCTGCTGGTTACTCAGCTGACTGGGACCTTGTCAGCTGGTAAGTCAACTGGCACTCTGAGTACTCAGCTGACTGGCGACTGGCTCGTCAGCTGGTAGCTCAAGACTTAGAATATTTTTAGGTCTTGTTTGCACAGTTATATCAGTTTTCAGATATACACCAGCACTTGGGTGCTGGGTTTTAAATCAGTATGAATTGCAGAAAGCTGATAAAAGACAAAGGATTTATAGTGGTTCGATCAACTGATCTACGTCCACTCTCCAGTCGTAGCACTGGAAATTTCACTAAGAGTAATCGGGTACAAGCGTCCTACGATCTATCTCTAGCTGGTGAATGCCTCGTCCACCAGTTCACTAGATCAACCGCTCCCGGCCTTGTCCTTCTTCAACTCTGATCAGCTGTTGGAGTGCGAGCACGTCACTTCAACCTCCTTAGCTGACTGCGTGGGTGTTTAGTTCTCCCAAGAACGTGTCTTCTCAATACGGCAAAAAGCCCGTAACAACTCAAGTGCTGGCTGGCACAAGAGCTGCTGTGAACTTCCTCGGAAGAGAAAGAACACCAAAGAGATCAATAACTTACAAGCTAGAAGCTTGAAGTCTCGTGTTTGAATAAATCAACACACGGAAAAGCTTTAAGTAAAGCCTCAAAAGTATTGCTTGCTTGCTTGAGCGTAATGAATTTTCAGTCTTTCGGTAGGTGAAGAGTATTGAATGTTGATGAAGCAAGCGTCTTAAATGTTGGTAGCTCCGACCTATTTATAGACGCAGGATCCCATTCAAATTTCTAGCCGTTTGGACTCATCCGGAAAAGGTCTCTGTCGTCGCATGTCCTTCTGACGGCGGCAGGTAGGAATTTCCGGAAAGCGCCATGCTTTTGTCCACTTTATCTGACATTGATCTCTTTATGTCAGAACGGCACTATTCGTCAGTACGAGGAATCGGAACTGGTGTCTTGAACTGATAGACTTTAAGGTATCCTCCCTTAAAGTCATACTTTGTCAGTTTATTCCTCAGACGAATCTTCTTTTTGTCTCTAAGACTCTGGGAGAGCGAATCTTGAATTCTGCTGGTAACATCCGACTGGTAGAGCATGCTGGTGATCTTTGTGCTGGCAAGTCTCTGCTGGTGACTTTGCGCTGGCACAATCTAAGTCTACCAATATGTCTGATGTTAACTCTTGGAATCTCCCATGACTGGTGGCTTCACCGCTGGTGAACAGTGTCAGTGAGAACACTTATTCTGCTGGTGAGTTTTGTCAGCTCCCTGCTGATGAAAACCTTCCCAACTGGTGAACAGTAGCCAGTCATTAGCTCTTCTCATGCTGGTGAACAGTGTCAGCACGAGTCTTTGTCAGTCGCTTGCTGGTGAGACTTCTCTCAACTGGTGAGTACATCTCATGCTGGTGAACAGTAGCCAGCATGAGTCTTGATCAGCTGCGACTTACAACTCAAAAGACCTAAACAGGACTTTACATTTGAGACTAGAGCTATTCTAGAGACAAACTGACGCTGGTAGGACTTAGGATTTGATCCACCAAAACACCAAAAACTAGAATCTAAACAAGTAGCTACTGGGGGAGGAAACCTTAGACAGATTTCCCAACAATTTCCCCCTTTTTGGTGCGATCAAAGCCTAACCAGCGAGCACTCAGCTGATGAGGAAAGTTACAGAAAATTTCAGGGTTTTTACAAAATAAACCTATCAGATCTAAACCCATGAAACCACTTCCTCACATCAGCTCTAACTAAAATCTTCCCCCTCAAACAAAGAGGGATATTGCTCGTTTAAAATATGAGAATTGAGATCAGAGCAAAAAGATTTAAAGTGTGTGATACGAGTGTTGGTGCTGATTACACTGGAAGTGTAAGTTCAGCTGTTAAGTAAATACTCAGACAATTTGTTGGACAATGAGGGATTGTCATCAACTTGTCAGTAATCAATCCATTAACATGTTGCAGTTACAAGTACAGGATAGAAAACTGACTAGTCTAGAGATTCAAATACTTACAACAAAATGAAGAAGCTAGACTATGGCTGAGAAGATGATCCTGGTGATTGAGTTCTGCTGGTTAAGGACCTCAGGATCTCAGTGAGCACTGTCATATCTTGTCTGCTCTTCTCCCTTTCCTCAGCAGCTATCCTCCTCTCCTCTTCAGCAAGACGGGCTCTCTCAGCCTCAGCACGTGCTCGCGCACTTTCCCCCTCTTGGATCCGCGCCAAAAAGGAGGACACTCCAGCGGTGAATGACTCCATTTGTTGAGTCATCGCGGTTTGGAAGCTGGCGAAGCGCTGATCCATCCTGGCATCGATGATTGCAAGAAGCTGCGCAGGGGGATGGATCTCGGAGATTGGCTGTGCTGATACTTCAATGGAGGAGGAAGGTACATCAGTTGCGGAAGGAGCCGCTGCTGGTTCAGATGCAGTTGATATTTCCATCGGGGCTGGGAACTCGGCTACCATGTGTGGATGAAAAGTTTGGGGTGTCGCCGTCAGGTACTGCCGGAGCTCTTCTCGGTCAATCATCTCCATCAGCTCCTCCCCGAAATTTTTCAGGGCCAATTTCGCATTCAATATTTTCTCTTTCTGGACCTGAGCAGCCCTAACCTGCGCGTTTGAGAGCTGTCCCCTGGTCGCCGGCCTGTTCAACTGAACCAGTCGGGCGAACGGATATGTGTAATCCACATCTTCAATCTTCACTATGCCAGTATATGTTGGCATATGGGCTTCAGCGAGGGGTAGGTCTGGTGAACCAGGCTGGGATGATGTAGATGTAGGGTTATCAGCTGGAGGTTGAGAAGATGATGCCATGACTTCAGAAAATGTTCAAGTTTCAGAAAATCTCAAGGGAAGATGAGAGAATTTGAAAGTAGGGTTCTGAAAGTAGGGAAACATAAAGGTTAATCCGAAGGAAGTGATTGGGTATTTATACTCGGCCCATGCAGGATCAGACGTCCAGAATCAACGCTCAGTAAGCGGGGATCGACGGTCATCAGCAGGCCCGGTTCCCTGTGCGACGTGCGCGGTCGTGCTGACGTGGGCTACGCCGTTGGGCTGACGTGGCACGCAGCGATTGGTGGCAACCAAGCGTCGGACTGCACAGTCACTGTGCGCATTAAATGTGGCATTAAATGCCGCATTAAATTCTGAGGGCTGTACACGCAAGTCGGATTTGAACAATCCCGCCTTTTCTGATGCAGCTGGCAAGACTCTTGGACTGCAAAAGATCGTCAGTTGAGAGCTGGGACTCAACTGGTCATCAGTAGTATAACTGGTCAACAGTTATATGCCAGTTGAATACTTCCCCCTGTCAGCATGGCCTCCTTACTAGTTGACAGCTGGTACTTACGACTGGCACCCGAGTCAGTCGTAGGAAATCGCCAGTTGTCTGCTGACAACTCGAAGGATAAGAAAATTGAGAGCTTGGACTCAATTTTATTCCGCGTCATCTTCTCTTCAAGAAATCCACTTCTTATCATCGCTTGAAATTGGGAGCTGGGACCCAATTTCGCTTCAACTGATGGTTTATGCTGGCAACGTCGGAATGAGAGCTGGGACTCATTTCCTTAGACAATTAAGGGATAAGTTCCGCCAGTAGTAACCATCAATGAGCTAGAGATACCACATGAATGAAAACAACTAAGAGCTTGGACTTAGTCGTAATCAGCATCCTCCTGAAGACCAAGAACAGAATGAGAGCTGGGACTCATTCTTCCTCAACACTTGGGCTCGCATCAATCTCTAGGAGACCGAGTTTGATGCACAACTCCTTGAATCTTGCTTCTGGTAGTGGCTTGGTGAAGATGTCAGCCAATTGATCTTCAGTTCTGATGTAGTCTACGCTGACATCCTTCTTCTCGACATGATCACGGATGAAGTGATGTCGAATATCTATGTGCTTGGTTCTAGAATGGTGAACCGGATTCTTCGTGATGCACATAGCGCTGTTGTTGTCGCAATAGATTGGAACACAGCCAGTGTCCACTTCATAGTCCTCCAGTTGTTGCTTGATCCAAATAATTTGAGCACAGCAACTGGCAGCGGCAACATATTCAGCTTCAGTGGTAGATGTAGCAACTGAGTGCTGCTTCTTGCTAAACCAACTGATTAGCTTGTGTCCTAGAAACTGACACGTACCACTGGTACTCTTTCGATCTATACGGCATCCAGCAAAATCTGAATCTGAATATCCAATGAGTGTAAGCTCATCATTTCTGGGATACCATATTCCAAGAGATTCAGTCCCCTTCAGATATTTCACTATCCTCTTTGCAGCTTCCATGTGTGACCTTTTCGGATTGGCTTGAAATCTGGCACACACTCCGACTGAGTACGAGATGTCGGGTCTGCTGGCTGTGAGATAGAGAAGTGATCCAATGATTCCTCGGTAGATGGTAGGATCAACTGATTCACCTTGCTCATCAAGAAATATTTGACAACTGGTGCTCATAGGTATTCTGAGGGACTTAGTTTTCTCTGGGCAATACTTCTGAATTAACTCCTTCGTATACTTTCGCTGGCTGATAAAAATTCCATCAGCTGACTGCTGGACCTGGAGTCCGAGAAAGTATGTTAACTTGCCCATCATACTCATCTGAAATGATGTCTGCATCAGTTGAGAAAACTTCTCGCAGAGAGTTATATTCCTTGATCCGAATATGATGTCATCAACATAGATCTGCACCATCAGCATGTCACCTCCATCCTTGAGAAGGAAGAGAGTTCTATCAATCTTCCCTTTCCGAAATCCATTGCTGATAAGGAATTGTGACAGCGTTTCGTACCAAGCCCTGGGCGCCTGTTTCAATCCAAACAGGGCCTTTCTCAGCTTGTACACCTTGGTGCCAACTTCAAAGCCTGGAGGTTGCTCAACATAAACCTCCTCTTTTAGCTCGCCATTCAAGAAGGCGCTCTTCACATCCATCTGGAATACTGTGAAGCCGTGATACGCTGCATACGCAAGGAACAGCCGTATCGCCTCCATTCTGGCAACTGGTGCGAAGGTCTCATCAAAATCGATCCCTTCACACTGCCTGTAACCTTTTGCGACTAAACGAGCTTTATTTCTGACCACGGTGCCATTCTCATCTCGCTTGTTCTTGAAAACCCACTTGGTGCCAATCACTGACTGATGTGATGGCCTCTCCACCAAGTCCCAAACATTATTGCGAGTGAATTCTGCAAGCTCCTCTTGCATGGCATTAATCCAATCAGCAGATTCTAGCGCAACTCCTATGGAAGTAGGTTCCATTTGAGAAATAAAGCAACTCAGGAGTGCACTGCCGTGTCGAGTCTTAACTGAACCTTCCGGATCACCGAGAATAGCATCAGTTGGGTGATCCCTCAGCCATCTGGGAGGACCAGCGACTGCTGGTGCCGGCTGTGAAATAGGTTCTTCTGTCCTGATAACTGGTGCTTCCACATTGTCACCAGTCGGAGCTGGAACTGCAACTGGCAGTTGACCTTCACCAGTCGGAACTGGAATTTCAACTGGTGGTTGACCTTCGCCAGTCGGAACATCTTCCTCAGCTCCACTGTCTGACTGACTTCCCGAACCTTCACCAACGTTGACAGTATCAGCTGGTATCTCCATTCCAGCTGGTTCATCGTTGTCTTCTAGCTCAAAGATTCCAGTCAGAATTCCCCCTTGATTTTTGCTAGATCCACTCAGGGAGATTGAGTGTAAGGTCTCAGCAAGGTCATTTGCATCACCGACCCTCTCAGGTTGCTGATGGGCACCTGAGG
>JAPKLW010000134.1:833280-890739 GCA_026898455.1 Plectranthus barbatus | reverse complement strand
AACAAACAATATACTTTAGTTTTTATTGATGACTATTCCAGATACACATGGGTGAGGATACTCAAAAGCAAGGACGAGGTGAAAACTATCCTTCCGGAGCTGATAATTAGAGTTCAAAACGATAAGGAGCTCACGGTCAAAAGGATAAGATCCGACAATGGTACAGAATTTTGCAATGGAGCATTGATGGATTTTTACGCCAACGTTGGGATAGGACATGAAAGGTCCACTACAAGAACGCCCCAGCAGAATGGCCTAGCAGAAAGAAGGAACAGAACCTTAAAAGAAGCAGTGCGTACAATGATTGCCGATACAGATCTAAGTCAAAGATACTGGGGAGAAGCTACAATGAATGCTTGCTACACGCAGAATCGAAGCGGGTTGAATCTTCGCTTCAACAAGACTCCCTACGAAGTATATCATGGTCGTAAGCCTTCCTTAGCTCATCTTCGTATTTTTGGTTCATTATGTTATATCCATAATAATGGGAAACCGAGATTAAGTACTTTCTCTCCCAAAGCTGATGAAGGAGTGTTCCTGGGATATGGACATCCGTCTCACAAAGGATATAGAGTACTTAATAAGACAACGAAACTAGTGGAAATAACATGCAATGCTATTTTTGATGAAGCTACTTTAGTGCGCAGGACCATAAGAAGTCAAATAGATGAGTCTCATGAAACCAAGATGTCAATGGACTTTCGGGCTCTAATACTTTTGAAGCTGAACCGAATGATCCAACTAGGTTAATGAATGAATCATCATCTCAACTGGAAACCTTGACTGATCAATCAACAGTCAAGAGGGCCTGTGATGCAATCGGTAATGCTGAGGCCACCATACAATCTCTCAAAGAGCTTGCAGATCAACAGGGAACTCAAGGATATAAAGACATTCAGCAATCTGAAGGTTCCCAGAATAGCGAGAGAACTACTGAAGACTTTTCTGCTGAAAACAACCAGGAGCAGACTACTGAAGACAGAAGTACTACACCAGCGATCCAGAATCCAACAGATGACACACCAGAAGACAATCCCTTAGAAGAAGACATATCAACAAGGGTAGCAGACAGCTTGGAAACGCTATAGCTTGTTGAGGTTCCAGTCTTGGAAGAACCCATCGGACCAACCAGCAGTCAAATCATTCTAGTAGAAGAACTGCAAAGACCCAAATGGCTGCTCAGAGATCATCCTACTAAAGCGATTCTAGGATATATTGCTGATCTAATCCAAACCAGACATAGTGCACTGCTTGCCTGCTTCATATCACAGGAAGAGCCTACCAAAGTAACAGACGCACTCAAATTAGCTGACTAGATCAACGCAATGCGGGAAACTATTAGAGTTCGCTAGGAATCATGTATAGGATCTCATCGATCGTCCAACTCATTAATCAGTAATAGGAACTAAATGGGTATTCAAGAATAAGAGAGACAAAAAATGGACTCGTCATTCGCAACAAAGCCAGATTAGTTGCTAAAGGATATGCGCAGTGCAAAGGAATAGACTTTGACAAAACATTTGCTCCAGTAGCTTGTTTGGAAGCAATCAGGTTATTCCTAGCATATGCTGCTCATCATGGATTCACGGTATTTCAGATGGACGTCAAGAGCGCATTCCTTAATGGCGAATTAAAGGATGAAATCTACGTGGAACAGCCTACAGGATTCAAACGCAGAAACTAGGTGTACAGACTAAGAAAAGCTCTCTACAGACTAAAGCAAGCCCCAAGAGCTTGGTATGAGACGTTGTCGCAGTTCTTGCTAAAGAATGGATTCAGAAAAGGAAAGATCGACAGGACATTATTCTTGATCAAAGACAATGAAGACATTTTGCTTGTCTAAATCTATGTGGATGACATCATATTTGGATCAAGAAATTTAAGTCTTTGCGAGAAGTTTGCTCTACTTATGCAGACTAATTCCCAGATGAGTATGATGGGAAAAATGTCATATTTCCTAGGTCTGCAAGTTCAGCAATCAAGTGATGGGATTTTTATTCACCAAAAGAAGTATACAAAAGATCTCATCAGCAAATTCTGTCCAGAAAAGATGAAGATGTTGCGGATTCCCAGGAGTACAGCATGTCAGATATCAATGTATGTAGAAGGCGAATCCGTAGATCTCACAGCATACAGAGGAATAATTGGCTCACTGCTATACTTGACTGCCAGCAGATAAGATATTTCATATGCTATAGGTGTATGACCCAAATATCAAGCTAATCCGAAGACATCACACATAGAGTATGCACGAAGAATTGTCAAATATCTGAAGGGAACAGAATCTTTAGGAATTTGGTATCCCAGAGCAGACGATCTCACACTCATAGGATACTGAGATTCAGATTATGGAATTGACCGAAAGAGCACGAGCAGAACATGCTAATTCTTAGGTAGGTCATTAGTTGATAAGCTGGTTTAGCAAGAATCAACACTCCGTAGCAACATCCATAACAGAAGCAGAATATGTAGCTGCTGCCAGCTGCTGCACACAAGTATTGTGGATAAAGCAACAACTTCAAGACTATGAAGTCAACACAAATCGCATTCCAATCTATTGCAACAACAACAGTGTGATGTGCATCACGAAGAATCCTGTTCACCACTCCTGGACAAAGCAGATCGATATCTGATATCACTTCATTTGATATCACGTTGAGAAAAAGGATATCTCAGTGGATTACATCATAACAGAGGATCAGCTAGCAGACATATTCCACCAAGCCTCTAGCAGAAAGCATATTCAAATAGCTTTGTCTTAAGCTCGGCTTATTGGAATTAGATAAGGTTACGGAAGAATGAGTCTCAGCTATCATTATGTTCTTGGATTATATTTCTTGATGGAATTCTATTTAGTTGGACTTTTCAAGATGATGCGAAATAAGAGTGTGTCCCAGCTCACGCTCTTCAGAAGAAAAAGCTCAATGTATAAGGAGATTGTTGAGTCCCAACTCTCAGCAATTCTCTAGTCATGAATCGAAGTATATTGGTTCCAGCAGATTACAAGATTACTGAGTCCCAGCTCTCAGCAGAAGGAAGAAGACTGCTGAATCAATACATATTTGAATCAAACTTGGGAAATTGATCAAATAAGGGAATAAATATTGGGATACTCAACCGACGTATCAATTAAGATCATCATCAATGATTAACAGATGATACATATTTGCTATCATTACCGAAGATCTCGTTCAAAGGCTCGAGAAGATTCAGTTCCTTCCACGTGGAAAGTAATTGCGAAACTATCGGTTCCCAAGACAGACGAAGTGATAAGAAGATTAGATCTCTAGGAAGACTGCATCTATTTAAGGAGGGGAGTCACGCTTAAGATAGCCATACTGAAGATCCATGAAACCCTAGATTTCTCACCTGCCTTCTATTCCCATTTTTTCTAGAAACCCTGGTCGAAGAAACCATAAATGTCGTCCTTCACCATTTGACCAAAATACCTCCAAAATGGGTTCAAGCAACGTGACTTGGAAGTCTCCAAATTGAGAGGAAGAGTCGTAATCTTCACAGAGATTACATCTAAGAAGATTCTCTCAATTCTTGATTCACCATGGATGATGAGTTTTCTCACATTAGAACCAGACGAGGATAGGCAGTCCATTCTGTCAGGCCATGACAGTTTTTTCGTTGGAGAGATAAAAACTTGTCAGGTGGGTCTGAGGATGGATAATCCTTAGTCACATGAATTGGGTAGCTCTTCTGCACCGTACTGAAGTGGTACACTCAGATGAGTATACTCAACCTCTTTTTCTTCTCTTCTTCAAGGATTTCAAGCCAAAACCAAGAAAAGGAAGAGGAGATAGAGGAAAGGCTTGCAACTCTGCAGCATCTACTTGGCACCCAAAGCTATGACAACGTGCCAGTGATGCGAATGATATCTCTCCTGGGTACATTCGCATGGCACTAGACACTGATAGGGGAAAGCTGCAGACTAATGAACCAGTCTGAGCAGATGGTGAGATCTGCTAGACTTGGACATCTCAAATTCCTGGAAAGTCGGCAGATGAAGAAGGATGTTGGAGAAGAGATGTCACCTAGGCAACAGGAAGATGATGAGTTGCCTATGGACATCTCTCTAAGATCCAACAAGACATTGCTGTGGAAGGATGGTGGCTTGCAACAATGAGCTCGGGAAAAGGCCAAGAAGGAGGAGATCTATTAAAGGCGTTATTAGAGCAGTCTAAAGACAAATTGATCATTGTAAACTTGTAGTATTATACTTTGCGAAGTGTAACTCTTGTAAATCAATGATATTAATAAAATGCTTGTGTTGATGACAATACTCTGTTGTCTCAATCAAATAACTGCCTAAATCAAATGCAAGATCATTACACCCCTTGTGTATATAGAAACCTATCAAAAAATTATATGATTTTCCATGAAAAGATTGAAAAATGTAAAGGAAAATCAAATGATAGGAATTTTTTAAAGGTCTTCCCAACCCCCGTCGGAAGCAGACTACATGACGTTGAAAAGGCGAATTAATTCAAGCAAATTACTCTCTGCTGACTGCTGAGTCCAAGCTCTCAGCAAATTCCTGATGAATACTGAGGTTGAGCTCTCAGTAAAAGGACTCTTGAACTTAAAAGTTCATTGAATCTAAAGAGTCTAAAAGAGCTGTTGAATCCAAGCTTTCAGCAGACATCGGGTGTTAATTGAGTCCAAGCTCTCAGTTAATTGATAATTGCTATTTTGGAATAGCAAACAAACCGAAAATAGTTTACTGAGTCCAAGCTCTCAGTAATGAGACTCTTTGCTTCTACATGGATCAAAATTTAGAAGAGTCTATTCTGTCTACTGAGTCCAAGCTCTCAGAGCATAAGCTCTCAGTAAAGTTCGGTAGACTGCTTGAAGATAATTTCTGGAGATTGCTGAGTCCATGCTCTCAGCAAACTATAAGCGTCTACTGAACAATAAACCTCAAAGAAAGAATGCTGAGTCCAAGCTCTCAGCAAATCAAGTCCAAGAATATGTAGTTCACCTCGAGTAAAGAAAGAATGTTGAGTCCAAGCTCTCAAGAAACTAGGTGATCTATGGAATTCCGTATTAAAAGGGGTATAATCATATGCTGAGTCCTAGCTCTCAGCATAGTCCTTTCACATTGCTGTAAATCAAATGTTCAATCTATGCATCTTCGCATGTGGACCAGCAAGCAACAAGGAGATAATTAATTCAAATATATCTCAAAAGGTGGGATTATCTAATGATGAAGAAACTGCAGAGTTTGCTTTCATTACAAAGTAACTCCAGCACAAGGCAGCGACGAATGCCAAGGAGACATGTCAGCCACGCTCAAGGTTCCGATGAAGTAGGACGTAAGGTGAACCGTCACCAACTGCCCAACCGTCGATTTATCCATATCAGATGGAGAGATCCAACCGCTCACAGTAGAAGCCGGTTAAAGAGGGATCGTATAAAAGAAATTTGGTTTGGGAATTCTAACCCTAATACTCCCATACCTTCTGATTCAAAATCCTTATGCTCTATATTTTTTTGAAGCAATATCAATGGCGGAATCTTCTAACCGCACCAGTCTCCCTTTCGAATCATCTGGAAGAACAAATATGTCCGAAGAACCAGAACAGTTCCACCCTACTTTCACAAGCATCTACAAGACGAAAGACATTGTTGAGTTAATTCCATACTACCGACTAATCGTCATGAGTCATGGAAAAGGGCTGGTGAACTCACCAACGATCAGAAAAGGGCTGCTCAAGTCAACAAGGACAAGATACTGTACGAGCCACTATTCCGGTAGCACTGGTGTGAGATTCTCATAGGTAAACTCGACCGAGAGAACCTGCTAAGATATCTATTTGCAAAACCAAAGAAGTTTTGTCCGCACATTGTCACATAATTCTTTGCACGTGTAGTTGTTGGAAAAGATGAAAAATTCTTCACTACAAGTGTTTTGGGTATCAAAGTCGTAGTAAGCTCAGAAGTTCTGGAGGAGAAGTACGGACTCCGCTATCATGGTGAAGATGTAGCTAACTACAAGATCAATGATTAAGCCGAGATGAAGAAGAGAAGAAGAGATGGCTGAGATGGAAGTCGGAATCATACACCGATTCATGAAAAGTAATGAGAAGTTTAGCACAGGTTGTCATCAGGATGCTAGTGGGAGAAGTTGGCTCACTCTTAGAGTTAAGTGCTAAGAAGTTTGCTATTATGTTGGCAATTGATGATCAAGTTCGTGGAAATTGGGCGAAGTTCATCTACACCAAATGGCTAGCACATCTCTACAAGATTAAGAGTGTGAAGAAGGATCACACGTTCACTCAAGACGTAGGCTTTGGGTTGAAGATAAGCCACTTTCTGAAAGGGATCGTACCAGAAGAAAAAGCTGCCACAGTGAGGACTTGATCTACTTTAACTCATTACCGCCAACTAGAAAACAACAACCGCCTAAGAATTACAAGGAACCATTGATACCGAAGGGAAAAATCAACGTCAACCCAAAAGAGGCATGCTCGGATGAAGAAAAACCATACAAGGCCATATCGTTATGCCTACTGCTACTCCACTTACTGCCAAAGAAGTTCAAGAAGAACGGCACAAAGCAAAATAGGATGTCTTGTTTACTGAGCTTGAAATTTTGGTCAACATTCCATCACAAGAAACTGGTCAATCCTATAATCAAACCATGGTGAAGAGGAGGCGTACGCAGAGGAGTCCTCAACAGAAGAAGGGGAAATCAGTTAGTGATGATGAGAAAGCCAAGAAAAGGAGCTAGCAAAGAAGATCTTCCGGAGACCCTCTCCAAATCAATGTACCTGAGGTAGATACTTCTCTACAATCTTCAGATGTCATCAAGGACACAACGATAGAAACCACCGATTCCACTTCAAAGCGAAGGCTTTAATTTTCCGATGAGGGAGAATAATGGAAGAAAAAGCGATAGAGAAAAGCGCTTCAGAGGGCACAAGAACAAAGAGACTATGCCAATTTCCGACTTCAGATGACCCTTGAAGAAAGAGACTCGAGATATGAAGAAGTCATGGCAAGTTATGCAGAGCGCAATGCCAGGATTCAAGCTGGAGAAAAACTGGTCGCATCACTCAGAAAGATGTTGAGAGGACGCAAGCCGAGAAAGGAAAAAGTAAGGTCACATTCGCTGAAGATGTTGAAACAACTGTTGATCTTGAGCTTAGACAAATGAAAGAAGCCTTAAAGGAATCAAGAAGATTGCAGACTCCAGGACCAGGAGAAAGGAGTTGTGATGCAATACAATTTCAGCCCGCCACCGATCTAGGGGGAAGTGTAAGTGCTGAAGAAATTTCTGAAAAAAGTTTGATGCAGGCTGCTGTTGCAAGAAGGTAGCAGTCCTGTTGTTGAAAAGGAAAGTGAAACAGAACAATTGGCTGCGCAAGGAGGAAGCCAAATTGTTACAATCATGGTAGAAGCCAATTTGGAAACAACGTCAGACCAGATCCCGGCTACTGACTCAGGAAATCAGGAAGCAGTGAGGACGAATGCTAATTTAGAGGTTGTCATAAAAGAACAAGTCTAGCTGACCACCAAAGTCGCTGAAGGAGCAGATGCTGATGGACCCACTGCTAAAGTACATACTTCACTTAATGCAAAATCCCGAGCACGACTGCAGCAAGTGTGCGAGCTCGGAAGGAGCAATATCTATGACAAATAGGTATTGAACCTTCTACCATTCCAGGATGGAATACAGAGGCAGGTACCACAAGTGTGCTTGAAAGAACTATAGAATCCATCTGGCAACGACGCATTCTGATTTCTAGCTCTCCAGAAGTTTTAGGTATATCCTTAAGTGATTTTCCTAGCTCTCATCATGAAGACGATGCAGGAACTGTCACAGATGGAGAATCTATATTTTGAGAAGAAACTCTACGAGTGCCCATGGAAGGACAACTCGACAGGAACTACAAAGCAAAGAGGATTGCGAAGTGGTGTCCTCCTGTCACAGCAAGAGATGAGAAGAACGAGGATCTCATCTCCTGGGCACGAGACATAAGCATGTTCATTGAAACTCAAGCTGCTGCAGAAGTCAATGACTCATTTCCTGTTGCACTCCAAGGGGAGTCGTTCGATCAAGATTGGTTGAGAACAGAGTTCAAGAGATGGTGATTCTTTGATTATGCCACTCATGAATTGCATTACGAGGACCGCTCAATAATGATGGCAATGATGGGTCTTAAAAACTGGAGGAGTTAAGAATAATGGACTAATGATTAGATGGACCAAACATCCAAACGATAGTATATGGAGAAGCAAGTTGCTGCAAGGCTACAGAAGATCAAGGCTCACAGAGCAGCCACCGGAGATCGATCACTGCCACCATTAGAATATTCTATAGCAGACTCTCCACCATTCACCCAGCAATTCAAATCTCGTGCCACCAGACGTCAAATGGCCGCAACTGAGGAATTGAAGTAGAAGCTAGCAGAAGATAAAGTCGCACGAAAAAGAGAAGAAGATAGGAGGAAGATGTTGGAATTCAAGGAGAAAATCCTTAACCAACTCGCCAGCAAGTCTTTCAAGATGCAAAAATTAAGGTCAACTGCAAATATTTCTGCTGGAGAGGAAGCAGGAAGGGAAACTACACATTCTATAATGGCTCCTGCTGATCAACCATCCACTTCGACTCCAAGATTGGCCACTGCCGCTCTCATGACCGAGAATCAAATCGTACTTTCTGAAGAACCCTCATACATGGCAATTGAGCCTTTGAGTATTAGCACTTATCATAGGGATCTCCAGCAGTATATCCATACAATGGTAGGACGGAGTATTGGAGAGCAAATGGTACCAATCATGCACAAGGAAATCTCTATCAAAGTGTCTGAAGCTAAAGACGACATTCTTGCTGTTCAACAAAACAACTTTGAGATCTTCTCCACTGGAACTTTGCTGCGATCAAAGAGGGGGAAGAGAAGAGGTTAGCTGAAGAAGCGAAAAGGAGAAAGGAGTAAGAAGACAAATTTCATTGTCTGGAAGCAAGAAGACAATAGGAAGAAGATCTAAGGAGACAAAGGGAAGAAGAAGAGAGAGAAGAATAGAGTTAAATTGAGGAGAAAGAAAGGATCAGAAGATAGGAAAGAGAAGCTCTCATGGATAACTTAAAGAAGATGACAATGAAAGCTCTCAGCAAAATGAAGAAGCCCACTGCCGGTTCTTCAGGTGCTAAAAATGTTGCTGATTCAGACTCCTCAACGACAAAGAAGTAATATCTCTCTAATGTCTAAATCTCCTAACTAGCTGAACAATTTTCTTTTGATTACAATTTGGGTTATATGCATGTACAACAGAACTTGAGATTATGAATGAAAGCTAACCCAGGTTGAAGACAACATCTCATTGTCCAACGTTGATTTAAATTGAATAAGCTAAAATTACACACTTAGTGTAATTAGAAAACTGTGTGGAATGTGATGGGTGTGAAATGTTCCTGTGATTGCTTGATGATACTATGTGTAAATGTGTTTTGTGCTTACTTGGTAAAAGACTTTGAAGCTATTTACCTGATTGATCCTTTTTATCGAGCAATACCCTCGATACGTTAAGGGGGAATGTTTAGGAACAATATTGACTCTACGGAAGTTGAGACACTGAGAATTGAATTGATAGGAAATTTTTGTAATCTCAGTAATCAGCTTTCCCTTGATCAGTTAGAACTAAAACTTAAGATAGAGGCTTTGATCGCACTAAAAAGGGGAAAATTGCTAGGAATATTGTTAGACCCCTCTCCTGTAAACCAATTCATAATCATAGTTTGATATGTTTTTGTGCATCAAAGCTCTAGCAACTCAGTATCGAGTCAATTGTAAAAAGTCGTGTGTAGGAATTTATACTCGAGTTGTAATAGAAAAAGAAAAGAATCTAGTTTGCTGAAGGAGTCAGCAAACTTGGCAAATTGTTGAAGATTGCTGAAAATGAAGGAAAGGCTAGTAATGCGGAGGAACGCAACAAAGATGCTGAAGAAGGAACTCCGGCAAACTACGGAGACATCTAATGCACACCAGTAGCCAGCAGACGACAATCAACAATCAAGATAGAAGTTACACAGTCGAGAATCAGATGGATTACAAATTACAAGGAGACCCAACCAATCAAGAGGATGGAATAATCATCATGAAAAAGAAGGGTTTAGACCTAGAAATGATTCGTTCTGAAAAGAGACGACTACAGACGGATGCTACGCCAATCAGAGACGAGGAGACTTGAAGAGTCTCTATCCACTGCAGAAAAAGGAAGAATGCAGATAGGTGAGCATTCCCTTTGAGTATAACGGATAAGATTCAAACAACCGTTTGAATCTTCACCTATAAATAGGTGTCATCCTTATTTCATTCAAAGGTTCGCGACTTTCTACATACAAGAGATAACAAAAGAGATAAAACACATTCTCTACATCACGCGAACTCATCCGAGCTAAGTTCTTAACTGAAGCTCTTCGCAAGCTCTCATAACAGAAGCTCAAAGACTTGTGAAGTTCATCTTCCGAAGGCTATATTGGGATTCTTTCTAATCTAGAAATAATCTAGCAGTCACTATTGCGGTGCAAGAGTGATTCGTACGGGTATCGCCAATACAATGATAGGTGTCGGGAAGAACTATAAAACTCCCAGAAGTCGACGTCCAAGGAGAAGGGAGGTTTCTCCTCACTCTAAGGAGCGACACTGGTTGAAGATTGGAGATCGAGGTGCTTGAAGGTGCGCGCTGACTAGACGGAGGAGCTGCTCAACGTTAGTGATCAGGCCTGACCTTGTACTCATTCTTGTAGTGAATTTTCAATCAATGGACTAAAGAGTGGACGTAGAACAATTGTTCAAACCACTATAAAAACATTTGTATCGCTAGCATTTCTTTTTCGTTATTGCTTGTGCTTAGATATATTTGAAACTCAACACATCAAGTGTTAAAGTATAAACTGCAATCAAACTAACAAATATACGAGCTAAGAAATTTTAGATAAACACTTGCTAAGTCGAGACCTTAGCAAGATACGAGCAAGATATATTTAATACTTCCGCTGCATATAAAACACTCTGATCGGGGACCAATAGTTTTCCAAACTTTAATTTTTTGTCTTTGCAATCTTTAATTTTCAAAATCAAAATCTTATTTTCTGTTTACTCAAACAACAAGTCTAAAAATTACAATTAGTATATAGAATAATTTCATTACAATTCTCTTGGATTCGACTTGAGTTATAAATTTATTTACCACTATGTTTACAATTAATCTGTAAATTTTACAGTATTCAATCACCTAGGCTATTCGAACTTCATGTTGTCCTACCCTAGGCAACTCCAAAATGTTTGTGGATTAACAACTTATATGCTCCCTCTTCTTGCTAGAGTCGAGATACACAAACATGTGTGACCCGTACACGAAAACTAAGTTTGCATTATTGGCTACTACCTAGTTGACTAACTTTCAAACATATGACGCCTAACTGAAATGAATGATAGGAATTAAGCTCGAGATCAATGCAAACACACACCAAGTGGTAAGTAGAGAATTCAGTGAATCAGTTTAATCCATTAAAAGCATCCAATCCTAAATCACTCATAAATTCGCCACTCGTACCTAGAGTTTATATCAATATAATGGAAATCCGAGTTAATTCCGTTATAAACTCTTAGTATTGAGAGAGTAAATCTCCAATCTTCATTTCTTTGGCTTTAATGTTCACTTTGGAGCCTCGTTTCCTCAATTTGTATCGATTCCCCTTCAAATCTCGCCCCAATCTCGACCTGGAGCAGTTACGGGATGGAAAAACCATAAAAAAATGTCATAACTCGTAAAACTCTCTTTTACATCAAATTTTTGCATATTTATAGACTCAGCTCCGCATTTCGCCTGGAATCGGCTTCTACAGCAATGCAATTTTGCCTTTGTCTGGAGTGGAGAAGCCGGACTGAATTTGACCAAAATCCTCTATCCCAGCAACAACTCTCTTGGCAATGATTTCGGTCAAAATCCTTGAAATTTTTGGTTCTGACCTTCAACACTCCAATTGTTTCAAAATTCTTCCTTGACAAATTCGGTCGCACTGTTTCTCAAAATTGGCTCCAAACTTTGAATTTTACCTTATTCTTACACCTACATGCTTGAAAACTTGAAATACCATAAGTGAAGTCAAATGAATGTAAAATGACCTAAAAATGCTACATTCAAGCACTCAAAACATATACATTTCACACACATATCAGTAAGACAAAAGGAACCCGTCCAATCATAAGTCTCACTTTTATGAATTGTGGCGTCCTTTATTATCAAAGCAGGTAGACTTTGGCAGCTTTAGTCAGAACGGCTCTAAGCCCGTCTGAGGAATGTCTGCTGGTAGATTCCTTGGACTAACAAGCTTTTAAGGATTACAGACTTTAAGATCTTCTTTTGCTTAAACTCTGGACTTGTAAGAGTCCACTTGTCTAGGCTCGTTTGCCTCTACTAGTTGGTTTGGGAATTGCCTTTGCTAGTGGACATTGTGCTGGTAAGCTCCTTGATAGTGGATCACCAGCTAGTGATGATGTGTCAGCCAGCTACCTCCAAAGGTAAAGGTCCTTTGCTGGTGAAGGCATTTCAACCAGCAATTTCTAAACAAGCTCGCAATCAACTCATTACATCTCGATTAATCATAATACAGGACATTACAAGTTTTGAACTAATCCTAACTAGAGACACACTAACTGGTGGTTTGTTTGACAAACCAAAATATCATAATAAGGAAGGAATTACTAACAATAATTCCTAACAATGGTTATGTTCTTCTCATAACTCTCAGTTGCAAATGACTAATTTTGATTTTCAGTTGAACTGCATCTTCTGTCTTTGATTATTTAAGTTCTCAATCACTGGCTCTTTACAAACCTAAACTATTACAACTCATAAAACCTATATAAGATTTAAAATTTAACAAGATCAATTATAGTCAAATCAGCTCTATACAAATGAATTAATTGATTGATAGCATTGATAGTTTTTGACAATCATTAAAACTAACTTAATTTTGTATAGAAAGTTGATGAAATTATCGTCCTAACTCAAAATTGGACAACTTTTCTGTTTCAGAATGTGTGAAAATCATAATATCTATTTATCGGAGGGGCAAATGGCAATTATTTGTAAAAAATGGCAACTACTACTTTTGGAACATGGAATGATGGAATGCTTTCTTCTTTTGTATCTGTTATCTTTAATATATTTTTGTTACACAGGGAATTCAAGGGAATGTCAATTTTAAAATTTTTACTGTATCGTTTCAATTTTATCGGATTGTTTAAAGATTATTATATATTAAATATTTTATTATTAAGATGGGTATTCAAATAAATTCTGTTTGTACGTGAAAGTTTGTAGTGGAGAAAAATTATTGAGTGGAAAAGAGGAAGGGACCATAATTGTAGGAATTTTATAGCGAACCGAATCATGAAATCCAAATAAGTCGGACCGTTCATGGATGTCGAGAGCAATTAAACAACTCAATAAACCTTAGCATACACCTATCAATTAAATGCAGTGGATATCGAGTTTACCTTAACTCCATAGTGTTAGATCTGATCTTTCGCGTTTGAATTCCAATCCCTTGATTCAACCACGCGATTTGGTTAAAATTCCAGAAACAAAAATTAGAACCAGATCTTATTTCAAGAATTAATCAAATAAAAGGAAAGAACAGAGAAAAAATTGTTCTCCAGATTAGATCTTCATATATGTATCTCAATGTTGTTCAATCATGCTACTGGTGAGGATTCCAAAGGATTGTGAATTGTGTAAGCCAGAGTCGAATTTCTCCGTCTCCCAAACACAATAGAGGCACCGCCCACTCTGCTCTCTCTCTAGGATTTTGACTAATTTGAATTGAGATACAAAATGAAAGAGAGGACTGTCTATTTATAGACCTAGGGTTACAAACTCTAATGGGTTACTGGGCATCTTTTCAGCATATTTAATTGGGTCAGACCTGGGACCTAATGTAAATAGTAAAGTAGGCCTAATAATTAATTAATTCTCATGTCCACAACTCAAGATATAATTAATTAATTAATAATACTCCCTCCGTCCCATTTTAATAGTCATGTTTCCCATTTTCGTCCGTCCCACTTTAATAGTCCTGTTTCTAAAAAAGGCACCTTTTTCACACTCAACAATAAAGTTTAAATTCCACTCAACTCATTCTACACTCACATGCCTTGGTTATTGTGCCAAAAGCAAACGGGACTATTAATTGAGAACGGAGGGAATAATTCAATTTTACCACAGAATTAATATTGACTTACCCCTTTATTACCACGCTATGAGAGCGGGCTGCATTTAATTGAGAATCCTCATATTTAAGGTTACTTGACATTGATTAATTTATTGGAGCTTTTGACAAGCTACCACAATTAATTAATTTCTTATTTCCTGAGCAGTACTGCTCATACCTTATCACTCGTACTTGAACTTAATCAGTCTGCGGGACTTTAGCACGATGAATATTATTGATCTCCTCAGAGAATGTGCCCATCCCATTGCTCGGATAAGGTTACCTAGCTCCAGTCTCATGCTGTAATACACAAACTGTTGTTACCCAAGGTGCGGGTATACGAGCACGTTTCTCTAGCTCTCCACTATGGCAAGTCAAAACAACAGTCAACCCGTGCATACCCCTAAACCTTCGTTAGGGTTTGGACTCAATCAAGATCGAGATTTTGTATTCTCTAATGTCAGACAATAGAATACATCTCACTGTGGTCCAATCAATACGCAACCACCACTACAAGAAAAAAGAGAAACAACAACGGTTAAAAAGTGTTGTCGTAGGGCATTTTGAAGTGTTGTCGTAAGTGGTGTTGTTGTAAGTTGGTTCTGAAAGACAATGGTTTTGAAACCATTGTCGTTTCTAAAAAAGACAACGGGTTTAAACCTGTTGTCTTTTAAACCGTTGTATTTTCTCCAACATGAAAAAATTTAAAATGGAGAAGTGGGGGTATCGATCCCAATACCTCTCACATGATACGCGAAAGCTCTACCATCTAAACTACATACACAAATTATATAATTTCTATATCATTTATAATTATAATTATTATCTTTAATATAAATCAAATAAATTAGCACATATTTGTTTTGTCATTTCATATTTTATAATTAGTCTAAAAATCGAGGTATTTTTTAAACACTTCATGTATTTTTTTTGAATAATCACTTAAACATATTTAATTCCCCTGAGTTATTAATTTAAAATTCACATATCCACATGTTTCAAATGTATTTCAAATCTATGATCTTTTGGTTATCGGCAAGATGGTTTTACCACGCACAATTATTATTGTAGTAACTAGAAATATGGACAACATCTTCTACTCTCTAATGGTGTTTTATTTTATATTTAATTATCTTGTTTCCTAAATTTAGTTATTATTTTTACAAAAATAAAAATTAAGTATAAAATAATATAGTGAAAACTATTTAATACAACAAATGTAATGTTTAACTCTTAAAAATATTACAGAGTGTTTTTATCAATTAAATAAGAATCACTTAAAAAAAAACTAGAATAACAACACACAAATGCAATTGTTGTCTTTTCGATAATAAACAATACGTAAACAACAACACTAGTGTAAAACTGTTGTCTTTTAGCGTATTTTTTAGCAACTATTGTCTTTTCGATAATAGACAACACGTAAACAACAACACTTGTGTAAAACCATTGTCTTTTAGCATATTATTTAGTTACTATTGTCTTTTCGAATAGACAACACGTAAACAACAACACTAGTGTACAACCGTTGTCTTTTAGCGTATTATTTTACTAAAAGACAACACTTTTATTTACAACATCTTTTTAGTCTATGACAACACTTTTCAACAAAAAGTGTTGTCTTTTTAGTGTTGTTGTTTAATGTTTTTCTTGTCATGCATACGTACGAGCATATCAAGTAATCAAGACAGATTACTTCTTTCCGGCTATGTTGCAGCCTACACCGACAGACTTATTCTTATACACTGTCTCGGCTGTGATAATATTTATATCTTACTAGGTCAAGTGATCATACGTACTGTTTTCTGCGATTCACAACACTCAGTATGATCGTCCCTATCAGTGAGATAAAGAAGATATCGTTGTTACTCGCATGTAAATTTGCTAAATAGCTAGAAAATACCGTTGAATATATACTCATCGTAATAAATACTTTATGTATACAAAACCCAACAATAATAAAACACTATCATTAAAATATTTTTTTTGTGTGATTGTTTAAATGATCTTGTTAATTCCATTAAATGAACCACTATGTCGACTTGGATAGTTATAAATTGTGTTTCTAAATATTAGAAATGATGCTTTTATATTTATATAATTATGAAAATATTAATATTAAAGAAATACTTACATTTTAACATTTTGTATGATAAGAATTGTGCACTGAAATTTGCAATATCTAAATCACATTTTATAATATTAAAAATTATAATTACATGTAATGCCTCAAAACTTCGCCGTAGGAATCCGTAGCAAAACGAGTTTCACAACCAATTATTTGATAGAAGAATTTATTAATCTTCATAGCCATAAAATATAGAATTCTCAAACGAATTAACCATACTTGACATCATAAGAAATTCTCCTAAACTGTTTGCATTCGTCATTACTTTAAACGAAGAATCAGAAACAGTAAACTCTTAGGGCATGCACAAAGATATTGTTTCTTACATAAACAAGAAGTGTCACTTTTTCATATCAACATTATATTTTTTATTATATAAATATTCATTCACTTTTCATCTACTTTTAATTTATCATATTAATGGCCCACTTGTTATAAATAAACAATCGAAGTCAAAATTATATAAAAATAAATAAAAACAGAAAACAAGAAAATATGTA
This sequence comes from Plectranthus barbatus, assembly GCA_026898455.1. Classification (NCBI taxonomy): domain Eukaryota; kingdom Viridiplantae; phylum Streptophyta; class Magnoliopsida; order Lamiales; family Lamiaceae; genus Plectranthus; species Plectranthus barbatus. The sequence continues at coordinate 873,878 of JAPKLW010000134.1, read as the reverse complement.
TAATTATTTGAACTTTTTCTCTGCCAGGCGCAAGCCGCGAATGCATGGGTGAGTAATCGTCATTCGTGCGTGGCTCGTTTTGCTTGTGGGGCCTACTTTTGCTGCAAGAACTGTTTCTTAAACAAATAATGAATTTTTTTATTGCCACATTAATTCAACAATATCTTTTTTATCCTACATGTCATTTTTTACAATTTCTTACTGTGATTGCCTGATTCAGCATGCAATCGGGTTATCACAATATCCACATAGGATGTCTTGGATAAGTATAATATCTTTCTCTTACGATCTCGTAAGACCTTAATCCCAAGAATGTACTCAGCTTCTCCAAAATCCTTCATTTGGAACTGTTCGGATAACCAATGTTTAATTTCCGACATCACTCCCAGGTTGTTTCCAAATAGGAGTATGTCGTCCACGTACAGTGCAAGGAAAACCACGCTCCCACTGACACAAAGTCGGTATACACAATTTTCGTTCTCCAACTGTGAAAATCCATAAGATTTAATCACATCGTTGAAACGTTAGTTCCACGACCTTGAAGCTTGCTTAAGTCCGTACAAGGACTTCTTAAGCTTCCAGACAAGATGTTCTTCGCCCTTGTGTATGTAACCCTCGGGTTGCTGCATATAGATGTCCCCACCTTCTTCAAGGTAATAGTTTAGAAAAGCAGTTTTGACATCCATCTGCCAAATCTCGAGGTCTAAATGCACCGCTATGGCAAGAAGTATCCGGATGGATTTGAGCATGGCTATGGGTGAAAAGGTTTCATCATAGTCAATGCCCTCTTTCTGATTATAACTCTTTGCCACCAGCGTGGCTTTGAAAATCGTAATTTCTCCATCAGCTCCCTTCTTTCTCTTGTACCCACTTGCACCCTATGGCCCTAAAGGCATCAGGCACAGCTTTCTGGTATACATCCATAGCGATTATGGATTCAATCTCAGAATCCATGGAGATACGCCATTTTTCAACATTCTTGTCCTGCACTGCCTCCTTGTAGGTCGGTGGGTCAAAGTCCTCATGTCCGTCTTCAGAGCTCAAGTCAGAAGACTCACCCACGAACATGTACCTTTCTGCTGGAAAATAACTCTCCCACTGCGACGATGCATCGGTGTCGTGTCAGTAGTTGGTGCAGCAACTTGTGGTTCTGCACCTTACACTGAAGAACGCGCCGGTGATATAGTACCTCTCACAGGTGCACCCACGTTTTCACGTTCCCCTTTCCTTGGAATCACATTCTCATCTTCAATTTCTTGAAGAACTATATCACTCCTTTGTAGGGTTTTTCCGCGAACCGAATCACCAAAATCAAACTGAACTGGATCGATTTATGGATATTGCTCATAATAAAAATTCACAAAAACCTAGCATCCTCCTATGAATTTAATAAATATCGTGGATTGAGGAATTGCCGTTATTCCGTCGAGTCTGATCCGATCTTTTGCGTTTGAATTCCAAATTCCAATTCAACCACGCAATTCGATTTTATCTGCGGAATAAGAAATTAGAACCCTAATTTCTTAAATAAAATCGAAAATAAAGAAAAGAAAGAAATAGGATTTCTGTTCTCCAGATCAGATCTTCAGGACTGTGTCCCGGTGCTGGTCAGATCTACTACTGGTGAGGACTCCGTAGATCTGTGAATTGAGCAGGACCATAATCGAAATTCTCCTCCCTCTCTCTTTCAGGATCGGCGCCCCTCTCTCTCTCTCTCTCCTTAGGGTTTCAACTGATTTGAATCTTATATAAAATGGCTAGGGTTTCAGAGAGTGAGAGCTCTATTTATAGACCTAGGGTTATAAAACCCTAGTGGGCTCCTGGGCTCAATTCAGCACACTTATTGAGCTAGACCTGGGACCTAATACAAATAATAAAGTGGGCCTATAAATTAATTAATTCCCATGTCCACAACCCAGGACACAATTAATTAATTAATATTAATTCTTTTTCACCACAGAATTAATACTGACCTACCCCTTTATTATCACGTAATGAGAATGGGTTGCATTAATTGAGAATCCCCATATTTAAGGTTACCGGACATCCATTAATTAATTGGAGCCTCTGACAAGCTCTAACTACAATTAATTAATATCTTATAATTCCTGAGTAGTACCACTCAAACTTTATCACTCGTGCCTGAACTTAATCAGCCTGCAGGACTTTGGCACGATGAATGTTATTGAGCTCATCAGGGAATGTCCCCATCCTATTACTCGGATATGGTTACCTAAACCCAGTCTCAGGCGGTACTACACGAACTACTGTTACCCAAGATGTGGATATACGAGCACGTTACTTAGGCTCTCCACCATGGCAAGTCAAAGCAACAGTCAACCCGTGAAAATCCCTGAACCTTCATTAGGGTTTGGACTCAATCAATATAACGAGATCTTTTATTCGCTGATGTCAGACAGACGAATATATTTCACTGCGGTCCATCAATACGCCACCTCTGCGTACCAGCAAGTTAAGTAACCAAGACAGACTACTTATTCCGACAATGCCGCAGCCATCCGGACAGACGTATCCTCATACGCTGCCTCGGCTGTGATCAGGTTTATGTCTCACTAGGTCAAGTGATCATACTGTCTTCTGCGATCTACAACACGCCGTATGATCGTCCCTATCGGTGAGACAAGAGGATATCATTGTTCATACATGTACAATTGTTAACAGATAGGAGAAATAAACCGTTGTATACTCATTGTAATAAATGCTTTCAGTATACAAAACCCATCAATCTCCCACTTATACTCAAAGCATAACTAAGCTATTACAGAGTATACAGTCCGTCTATCTAGTCTGCTGTCACTTTAACCACTGTCAGTGGTCGGCATCCACCTCAGACCCAGCTCACGAATATGTCTTTCGTAAACTTTCTGCGGCAAGCTCTTTGTAAACGGATCAACAAGATTGTCAGCAGTGTCAATCTTCTTAATCAACACATCGCTCCTCGATATGATTTCTCGTATGATATGGTACTTTCTCTCTATGTGTTTTCTTGCCCTGTGAGACCGCGGTTCCTTTGAGTTAGCCACTGCACCAGAGTTATCACAATAAATTGTGATGCTCCTTGGCAAACTCGGGATCACGCCCAACTCTAAAAGGTAGTTCCGGAGCCACACCCCCTCTTTCGAGGCGTCGGAGGCGGCGACATATTCCGCCTCCATGGTGGAGTCAATAATGCATTTCTGCTTTGAGCTCCTCCAAGATACAACTCCACCTCCCAGGGTAAACAGAAATCCTGAGGTCGATTTCTTCTCATCCTGGTCCCCTTGGAAATCCGAATCCGTATAACCCACAGGGCACAAATCCTCACTTTGATAAACTAGGCAGAAATTCCTAGTTCTTTTCAAATACTTGAGGATATGCTTTACAGCAGTCCAGTGCGCCTGTCCAAGGTTAGACTGATATCTTGCTACCATGCCAACGGCAAAACAGATATCTGGCCTGGTACACAGCATCGCATACATGAGACTACCCACAGCCGAAGCATATGGTACAAGACTCATCTCGTCTTTCTCCCGCTGTGTCTGAGGACACTGCCCACCAGAAAGACGAACTCCATGTCTGAAAGGTAGCAAGCCTTTCTTGGCGAGTTGCATGCTAAACCGGGCTATCATAGTATCCACATAGGATGCCTGAGATAAGCTCAACATTCTTCTCTTACGATCTCGTAAGACCTTAATACCAAGAATGTAGCCAGCTTCTCCCAGATCCTTCATTTGGAACTGTTCGGATAACCAAACCTTGATTTCGGACATCACTCCCTCGTTGTTTCCAAATAGGAGTATGTTATCAACGTATAGTGCAAGGAAGACCACGCTCCCACAGACACAAAGTCGGTAAACACAACTTTCGTTTTCCAACTGTGCAAATCTATAGGATATAATCACATCGTTGAAACGTAAGTTCCACGACCTTGAAGCTTGCTTAAGTCCATACAAGGACTTCCAAAGCTTCCAGACAAGATGTTCTTCGCCCTTGCTTATGTAACCCTCGGGTTGCTGCATATAGATATTCCTACCTTCTTCAAGGTAACAGTTTAGAAAAGCAGTTTTGACATCCATCTGCCAGATCTCGAGGTCCATATGCACAGCTATGGCAAGGAGTATCCGGATGGATTTGAGCATGGCTACAGGTGAAAAGGTTTCGTCATAGTCAATGCCCTCTTTCTGACTATAACCCTTTGCCACCAGCCTGGCTCTAAAAGTCGTGATCTTTCCATCTGCCCCTTTCTTTCTTTTGTATACCCATTTGCACCCTATGGCCCTAAAGTCATCCGGCAAATCAGTTTTCTGGTATACATCCATAGCAGTTATGGATTCAATTTCAGAATCCATGGCGACACGCCATTTGGCAACATCCTTGTCCTACACTGCCTCTTCGTAAGTCAGTGGGTCAGAGTCCTCATGTCCGTCTTCCAGGCTCAAGTCCGAAGACTCACCCACAAACATGTACCTTTCCGGCTAGAAAATAACTCTCCCACTGCGACGAGGCATCGGTGTCGTGTCAATTGTAGGTGCAGCGACTTGTGGTTTTGCACCTTGCACTGAAGAACGTGTTTGTGGTGTTGTGCCTCTAACAGGAGCACCCACATCTACACGTTCCCCTTCCCTTGGAATTGCATTCTCGTTCTCAATTTCTTGAAGAACGATATCACTCCTTGACCTGTGATTACTCACATACTCGTCCTCCAAGAATCTAGCGTTGGTGCTAACAACGACTCTTTGACTCTCAGGACAGTAAAAGTAACCACCTTTCGTTTGCCTGGGATACCCTATGAACAGCATTACTTTTGACCTGCTTTCTAACTTATCAGGTTCCTTCGACAGTACGTGTGCCGGATAGCCCCATACTCTAAACTTGCACAAACTAGGTTTGCGACCAAGGAAGAGCTCAGAAGGCGTCTTAGGAACTTATTTAGAAGGCACCACATTAAGCACGTAAGCTGCTGTTTCCAATGCGTAACCCCAAAACGAAATTGGTAAGTTTGCATAACTCATCATTGATCTTATCATCTCTAGAAGAGTCACATTTCTTCTTTCAGCTACACCGTTTTGCTGGGGAGTACCCGGTGCAGTCCACTGGGATGTAATACCATTTTCTGACAAATATTGCAGGATTTCGTTACCGAGGTATTCGCCACCACGATCAAATTGCAGCGACTTGATAGTTTTCCCGACCTTCTTTTCTACCTCAGCCTTGAACTCTTTGAATTTCTCAAAGCATTCAGACTTGTAGCGAAGCAGGTAAACGTATCAGTATCTTGAGTAATCGTCAATGAAAGTGATGAAGTACTCGTACCCTCCACGAGCCTGTGTGGACATCGGTCCACATAACTCAGAATGGATCAATTCCAACACTTCCTCTGCTCGAGACTGACTAGCCTTGAAAGGCCTAGTTGACATCTTGCCCTCGATGCAGGATTTGCAGACTTGATAAGGTACAGCCCGGACTAGGTCCAATGTACCATCATCTGCAAGTCTCTGAATTCGCTTCAAGCTGATGTGACCCAGTCTCAAGTGCCAGAGATATGTAAGATCCTCTTCAGAAGAAGTAAGTTTTCTCTTCCTAGGATTATCAATTACGGATGAATTACATGCAATACTTGCGGAAGACTTATGATTACAGTTAACAACATAGAGAGAATTATTCAGCATTCCATGACAGATAACACCGTTATTACCAATGATAGAAACATCACTATCAAAAATAACTGAATATCCATCAACATAAAGTTTGGAAACTGAAATAAGGTTTTGCCAAAAATCCAGCACATACAAAACATCTCTCAATATTAAAACGGAATCATCAAAGTACAAGGTGAAATCTCCAATGGCAGCTGCACTCACTTGTGTTGTGTTCCCCATCGAGATGGTAACCTCGTCATTCTTCAGCACCCTCCTCGGTGTGAACCCCTGCAAAATGTAACAAACATGATCAGTAGCTCCAGTATCCACTACCCACGAATGAGTAGAAACTGATGCTAAACATGTTTCCGTTACAAATGCAAATGACGTACCTTGTCCCTTGGCATTCGGACAATCCACCTTTCCGCATCCAGCACACTCGTTCTTCTTTGGAGTGACCTTGGCTCTCTTCCCCTTCCTAGACTTGCTATCATTGCCTGCTTTCCTGAACTTGCTCTCAGCACCATCGTCTCCAACCTTAGAGGTTGTCGAACCAGTACTAGAACTAGACAGAACAGGTTTTCGTGCTCGCATGGTAGACTGCTCCACTACAAGATCCTCAAGCAGCTCATGCAGAGCATACTCTCCCTTTGCAGCAGCAACTACCTCAAAGTCATAATAGGATTCCGGAAGAGAATTCAAGATAATACCAATCTCGCCTTGCGCACTGATATTACCACCCCACACAGTAAACTGTCTCATGAGATCAATCACAGACATCATGTGCGTAGTCACTGAACTATCCTCAACCATCTTCTTGCACACAAGATTGTGCACAAGCTTACAGTTAATAGTTCGCTCCACTTATGTGAACTATCCTTCCAAAGCTCTCCAGCCCTTTTGAGGAGTTCATACTTATGCCTTACCTCTCTAGACAGGGAACTCGTAAAGAGCCAGAAGGCAAACTCATCAGCATCCACCCATCTGACATAGATTTCAAGCTCAAGTTCGCACACTCCTCTCTGAGAGCGCAACAATGGATCCATGTAAAGAACATGTGCTTGATTTTTCAGATAAAGGATGTGTTTGATGCAAAAACTTCATTCATGGAAGTTCGGACCAGTTAGAGGATTGAGAGCAAGTATATGATCGACAGTAGACATAGACATATCTGAAACAATAAAGAATCTTAAATAAGAACATACATGTTGAACTTCGAAAACAAATGCATTGAAAAATCAAATACAAATGTTTTCCACTAATTGCCCAGGAGTTCCCACCGCAAGCTACACTCGTAGACGTTTACGATGTCACCCTCAACCAGAACTGCGGGTTTTAAGCCCCAATCCATTTAATTTCACTACCATGTCAGGATGCTTTTGACACAAGAAATTATTAATTAGTGAAAACCTTAGACCAAGCCATCTCTCAAGAACAGGGATGCGATTCTTGCATTATATTCTAAAATGCTTCTAAGCAATTAACCACAAATTTAACTCCAGCCAAAAGAGACAGATTAGCATGGCACGTAACCATACCGCACAGCCCTTAAAGCTTTTATTATCTATAATTTAAATCAATCCTAGAATACTTGTGAAAGAGGTCTACGCAAGCTACACTCGTAGACGTTTACGCAAAGCCCTCCCACTATTCACATGATTTAAATTGTTTGTCTAGAAATCCCAACAACCGTACCCATGCACCTCCGGGAACTAGCGAGCTACACTCGTAGACGTTTACTAGAACGAGAGATACACTTACAGCCTAGGACCGCTTTGTGGAGGTTTATTGATTTTAATTAAAAAATCTGCTTAGTATTTTTCTTTTAAAAGGTTTCATTATGCACACACATAATTTCTTTGTCATTTTCCAAATTTTTGCATGTAATTAAACAAGCCCAAAAATTCCAAAAATATAATCAAACAAAAGAAATTAATCACATAAGCATGCTTGAAAAACTGTAAATAATAAAAGCAGTAAAACATGTTTTTCCTATTATCTACACATGCTTAAATTGCGCACATAAATAAATCACATATCATACGAGGACAATTAAGGGAAACAAAAATTCCTCGTGGCCCCACAAAATAGAAAATAATATCTATCTATTACAAATTTGAATTTTGAATTAATTTGGATAAATCCAAATCTTTTCAAATCTTCCAAATCTTCAAGGGCCTTCAAATTTGGATACACCAAATCTTTTGGATTTTTAGGCCTTTGTGATCTGATGATTTGCTCTAACCCTAATGCAAACCCTAGGGTTTACACAGGATTGTGCAAACCACCAAAACACAAGCCACCGCGATGGGACAGCAGCAGCCGACGACAGCCGAAGCCGCCGCCGACCGCCGCAACCGCCAGCCGCCGTCGCGCGCGCTCGCCCAGCGGGCTCGTGCGCGCCTGCCACCGCGCCCGCGTGCCGTGGGTGCTACTCGCGCGCGCCGTGCGCTCGCCGCAATCCCCGGCCGCCGCCGTCGTCCGCCGAGCCCGGCCTTTTATCGGCTCCGTCTTCGTTCTTTGTCCTCGACCCGTCCAATTACATAAATTTAAAAATTACAAAACAACTATTCTATTACAATTTTCAAATCTACACTAATCACAGATTTTCTCGTGATTTTACAAAAACAATTCAGCCCTACACGGATAAACCACCGCTGGCTGAATCAACGGGTTGCCACGAGGAACAAAAACCAAACATCCACAAAACAATAAATTCATACATGCATATCAAATTTAATTATGAATAACAGAGCCATAAATCAGAAACCTCGCTCTGATACCAATTGTAGGGTTTTTCCGTGAACCGAATCACCAAAACCAAACTAAACCGGATCGATTTATGGATATTGCTCATAATAAAAATTCACAAAAACCTAGCATGCTCCGATGAATTTAATACATATAGTGGATTGAGGAATTACCGTTATTCCGTCGAGTCTGATCCGATCTTTTGCGTTTAAAGTCCAAATTCCAATTCCACCACGCAATTCGATTTTATCTGCAGAATCAGAAATTAGAACCCTAATTTCTTAAATAAAATCAAAAATAAAGAAAAGAAAGAAATAGGATTTCTGTTCTCCAGATCAGATCTTCAGGGCTGTGTCCGGTGCTGGTCAGATCTACTACTGGTGAGGACTCCGTAGATCTGTGACTTGAGCAGGACCACAATCGAAATTCTCCTCCCTCTCTCTTTCAGGATCGGCGCCCCTCTCTCTCTCTCTCCTAAGGGTTTCAACTGATTTGAATCTTATGAAAAGTGGCTAGGGTTTCAGAGAGTGAGAGGTCTATTTATAGACCTAGGGTTATAAAACCATAGTGGGCTCCTGGGCTCAATTCAGCACACTTATTAGGCCAGACCTGGGACCTAATGCAAATAATAAAGTGTGCCTATAAATTAATTTATTCCCAAGTCCACAACCTAGGACACAATTAATTAATTAATATTAATTCTTTTTCACCACAGAATTAATACTGACCTACCCCTTTATTACCACGTTATGAGAACGAGTTGCATTAATTGAGAATCCCCATATTTAAGGTTACTGGACATCCATTAATTAATCGGAGCCTCTGACAAGCTCTAACTACAATTAATTAATATCTTATAATTCCTGAGTAGTACCACTAAAACTTTATCACTCGTGCCTGAACTTAATCAGCCTGTAGGACTTTGGCACGATGAATGTTATTGAGCTCCTCAAGGAATGTCCCCATCCTATTACTCGGATATGGCTACCTAAACCCAGTCTCAGGCGGTACTATACGAACTGCTGTTACCCAAGTTGCGGATATACGAGCACGTTACTTAGGCTCTCCACCATGGCAAGTCAAAGCAACTGTCAACCCGTGCAAACCCCTGAACCTTCGTTAGGGTTTGGACTCAATCAATATAATGAGATCTTTTATTCGCTGAAGTCAGACAGACGAATATATCTCACTGCGGTCCATCAATACGCCACATCTGCGTACTAGCATGTCAAGTAACCAAGACAGACTACTTATTCCGACAATGTTGCAGCCATTTGGACAGACGTATCCTCATACGCTGTCTCGGCTGTGATCAGGTTTATGTCTCACTAGGTCAAGTGATCATACTGTCTTCTGCGATCAACAACACGCCGTATGATCGTCCCTATCAGTGAGACAAGAGGATACCATTGTTCATACATGTACGATTGTGAATAGATAGGAGAAATAAACCATTGTATACTCATTGTAATAAATGCTTTCAGTATATAAAACCCATCATCCTTGTCTTATGGTTTCTCACATACTCGTCCTCCAAGAATCTAGCATTGGTGCTAACAACAATTCTTTGACTCTCAGAACAGTAAAAGTAACCACCTTTTGTTTGCCTAGGATAGCATTACCTTGGACATGCTTTCTAACTTATCAGGTACCTTCATCAACACGTGTGTCGGACAACCCCATACTCTAAACTTGCACAAATTGGGTTTGCGTCCAAGGAAGAGTTCACAAGGTGTCTTAGGAACCAATTTAGAAGGCACCAGGTTCAAGACGTAAGTCGTTGTTTCCAATGCATATCCCCAAAATGAAATGGGTAACTTGCATAACTCATCATTGATCTTACCATCTCCAAAAGAGTTCTATTTCTTCTTTCAGCTACACTATTTTGCTGGGGAGTACCAGGTGCAGTCCACTGGGATGTAATCTCATGTTCCGACAAATATTGCAGGAACTCGTTGCCGAATTATTCGCTAGTGCGGTCAGATCGCATTGACTTGATAGTTTTCCAAACCTTCTTTTCTACCTCAGCCTTAAATTCTTTGAATTTTTCAAAGCATTCAGACTTGTAGCGAAGCAGGTAAACATATTCGTATCTCGAGTAATCGTCAATAAAAGTGACGAAGTATTCATACCCTCCACGAGCCTGTGTGGACATGGGCCCACATAAGTTAGAATGGATCAATTCCAACACATCATCTACTCGAGACTAACTAGCTTTAAAAGGCCTAGAGACATCTTTCCCTTGATGTAGGATTCGCAGACTTGATAAGGTGCAGGCCGAACTGAGTCCAATGTATCGTCATATGCAAGTCGCTGAATCCGCTTCAAGTTGATGTGACCCAGTCTCAAGTGCCAGAGATATGTAAGATCCATATTAGAAGAAATAACTTTCTCTTTCTAGGATTATCAATTTCAGACGAGTTACATGCAACATTTGTGGAAGTGTTATGATGATAGTTAACGACATAGAGAGAGTTATTCAGCATCCCACGACAGAGAGCAACATTATTACCAATGATAGAAACACCACTATCAAAAATAATTGAATATTCATCAACACAAAGTTTGGAAACTGAAATAAGGTTCCGCCGAAAATCTGGGACATATAAAACATCTCTTTAAGTCAAACTAGAATCATCAAAGTACAAGGTGACATCTCCAATGGCAGCTGCAGTCACTCGTGCTGCATTCCCCATTGAGATGGTAACTTTGTCATTCTTCAACACGTTCCTCGGTGTGAAACCCTGCCAAGTATAACAAACATGGTCAGTAGCTCCAGTATCCACTACCCACGAATGAGTAGAAACCGATGCTAAATATATTTCCATTACAAATGCAAATGATGTACCTTATCTTTTAGCATTCGGACAATTCACCTTCCCGTACCCAGCACACTTGTCTTTCCTTGGAGTGACCTTTACTCTCTTCACGCTCCTTGATTTAGTTTCACTGCCTGCTTTCCTGGACTTGCTTTTAGCTCCATCTTCTCTAATCTTAGAGGTTGTCGAACGGGTACTGGAAACTGTCAGAGCAGGTTTGCGTGCACGCATGGTAGATTGCTCCACTACAAGATCCTCAAGCAACTCATGCAGAACATACTCTCCCCTTGCACCAGCAATTTCCTTAAAATCATGGTAAGATTCCGAAAGAGAATTCAGGATGATATCAATCTCGCCTTGAGCACTGATATTACCTCCCCGCACGATGAACTGTCTCATGAGCTCAATCATAGACATCATGTGCGCTGTCACCGAACTATCCTCAACCATTTTCTTGCTCACAAGATTGTGCACAAGTCTATAGTTAATAGTCCGCTCCACATTGCCATAAGACGTCAAGAGATCCTTCCAGATCTCTCCAGCCCTATTGAAGTTCTCATACTTGTGCTTCAATTCTCTAGATAGGTCAGCCGTGATAAGCCAATAGGCGAAACCATCGGCTTCTTCCCATCTATCATAAAACTCAAGCTCAAATTCGCAAACTTTATCATAGCCAGGCACAAGTGGATCCATGAAAAGAACATATGCTTGATTTTTTAGATATACGATGTGTTTGATGCAAAAACTCCATTCAGAGAAGTTCGGACCAGTTAAGGCATTGAGAGCAAGAATATGATCAACAGTAGAAATAGACATATCTGAAACAAATAAGTAATCTAAATAAGAACATACATGTAGAACATTCAAAAACAAATGCATTGAAAACCTCTTGATAAATCAAATACAAATATTTTTCACTAATAACCCAAGAGTTCCCACCGCAATCTACACTCGTCGGCATTTACGATGTCACCCTCAACCAGAATGCGGGTTTTAAGCCCCAATCCTTTAATTTCATACCATGTCAGGAATCTTTAGACACATGAAACTAATAATTAGTGTAAAATCTTAGACCAAGTCATCTCTCAAGAACAGGGAAGTAGCAACTACATTATATTCTAAGATGCCTCTAAGCACTTAACCACAAATTCAACTCCAGCCAAAAGAGATAGTTTGGCATGGCACATAACCATACCGCACGACCCTTAAAGCCTTCGTTATCTATAATTTAAATCAATCCTATAATACTTATGAGAAAAGAATTACGCAAGCTACACTCGTAGATGTTTACGCAAAACCCTCTCACTATTCATTTGATTTAAATTGTTTGTCTATAAATCCCAACAACTGCAGCCCATGCACCTCTGGGAATTAGCAAGCTACACTCATAGACGTTTACTAAGATGGGAGATACACTTACAGCCTAGGAGCACTTTGTGGAGGTCTATTGATTTTAATTAAAAAATTCGCTTAGTAATTTTGATTCAAAAGGTTTCTTAAATGCGCACATAAATAACTTTTTGTCATTATATTCCCAATTTTTTTCATGTAATTAAACAAGTCCAAAAATTCAAAATATAACCCAACAAGAAATTAATCACATAAGCATGCTTTTAAAGTTGTAAATAATAAAGCAGTAAAACATGCTTTCCTATTATCTTTTTTTTTTTTTTTTGAATAAGTGTACATTAATCTTAAACACCCACACCCTACTCACACACCCAGATGCCCCCCTGGGAGCTCGAAACTATGACCTCTCTGTCACAGGCAAGGTGTTTTAACCACTACACCCCGAGCTAGGGCTGGCAATTCGTGCGTGTTGGGTCATTATCGTGTCGACCCGTTAAGAACACAAGATTTCGTGTTGTGTTCGTGTCGGATCATGTTATATGATAATATATCGTGTTATCCGATAATTATATCATGTTCGTGTCGTGTTGTGTCGTGTTCGTGTTATCCATTATTTTTTTCTTAAAAGATTTTTGTGTTCGTGTCGTGTTCATGTTGCGTTCGTGTCAGATTCGTGTCAATATCGTGTTAACAGGTAATAATTGTTTCGTGTTAATAGGTAATTATCATTTAAACTTGTAATTATCAGGTTCTTAACAGATAATTATCATGTTCGTGTTCGTGTCGTGTTTTGTCGTGTTCGTGTCGTGTCGCATCGTGTCGTGTTTAACCCCAATATTATCGTGCGGGTTCGTGTCGTGTTATCGTGTCGTGTCAGAAATTGCCAGCCCTACCCCGAGCGAAGGGACGCTTTCCTATTATCTACACATGCTTATTGCGCAAATAATAAATCACAAATCATACGAGGGCAATTAAGACAAACAAATATTACTCGTGGCCCTAAAACAGGAAAATAAAATAATCATATATATTACAAAATTTGAAATTTGAAATTTGAATTTGGATAAGTCCAAATCTTTCAAAAATCTTCATGGGCCTTGATATCCTCAATCACCAAATCTTTTTGGATCTAGGGTTTTGTGATTTGAAAATTGGTCCCACAATCCAACTACAAACCCTAGGGTTTACAACCGAATTGCACCAGTCGGCAAACCACGAACCACCACCGCAGTAGCAGCAGCAGCCGGTGACAGCCACAACCACCACCATTGCGCGATCGCTATCGGTGCAGGCCACCTGCCTGCGCAGCTGCGCCGCCGGCACCAGCCACACCCGTGGCCGCACGTGCGCCACCATCACCTCACCTGTCTTCATATTCGTTCTTCAACCCGTACAATTACAGATAAAAAAATACAATAGACTATTCTATTATGATTTTTCCTATCAAATTTAATTATGGATTTTCTCGTGATTTTACTAAACCGATTTAATCCAAACACGGATAAACCACTGCTAATTAAATCGAACGGGTTTCCAGCAAAAACAAAAACCAAACCATCCACAACAATAAATAATTCATACATGCATAATCAAATTAAATTGATCATCCCACAGAGCCATGAAAACGACACCAAGCTGTGATACCAATTGTAGGAATTTAATGGCGAACTGATCACCAAATCCAAATAAGTCGGACCATTCATGGATATTGAGAGCAACTAAACAATTCAATAAACCCTAGCATGCTCCTATGAATGAAATGCAGTGGATATCGAGTTTACCTTAACTTTGTAATGTTAGATCTGATCTTTTGTGTTTGAATACCAATCCCTTGGTTCAACCACGCGATTTAATTAAAACTGCGGAAACAAAAATTAGAACCAGATCTAATTTAAGGAATTAATCAAATAAAAGAAAAGAAGAGAGAAAATTTTGTTCTCCAGATTAGATCTTCAGATCGTATCCCAATGTTGTTCAATCCTGCTACTGGTGAGGATTCCACAGGATTGTGAATTATGTAAGCCAGAGTCGAATTTCTTCGTCTCCCAGACACAATCGAGGCGCCACCCACTCTGCTCTCTCTCTAGGGATTTGACTGATTTGAATTGAGATACAAACTGAGAGAGAGGACTGTCTATTTATAGACTTAAGGTTACAAACCCTAATGGGCTATTGGGCTTCTTTTCAGTATATATAATTGGGTCAGAGCTAGGACCTTGTACAAATACTAAAGTGGGCCTAACAATTAATTAATTCTCATGTCCACAACTCAAGACACAATTATTTAATTAATATTAATTTTTTTCACCACAGAATTAATACTGACTTACCCATTTATTACTACATTATGAGAGCGAGCTGCATTTACTTGAGAATCCACATATTTACGGTAATTGGACATTCATTAATTTATTGGAGCTTCTGAAAAGCTACCACAATTAATTAATTTCTTATTTCCAGAGCAGTACCACTCAAACCTTATCACTCGTGCTTGAACTTAATCAGCCTGCAGGACTTTAGCACGATGAATGTTATTGAGCTCCTTAGGGAATGTCCCCATCCTATTACTCGGATATGGTTACCTAGCTTTAGTCTCAGGTTGTAATACACGAATCATTGGTACCCAAGATGCAAGTATACGAGCATGTTACTCAGGCTCTCCACTATGGCAAGTCAAAGCAACAGTCAACCCGTGCATACCCCTGAACCTTCATTAGGGTTTGGACTCAATCAATATCGAGATCTTGTATTCTCTGATGTCAGACAGTAGAATACATCTCATTGTGGTCAAATAAATACACCAGGCGCAAGCCGCGAATGCATGGGTGAGTAATCCTCACTCGTGCGTGTCTCATTTTTTTGTGGGGCCTACTTTTGCTACAAGAACTGTTTCTTAAACAAATAATGAATTTTTTTTATTGCCACATTTATTCCACATTATCTTATTTATCCTACATGTCATTTATTACAATTTTAAGAAACACTTATAGTGGGTGCTCTTATAGGCATCCCGTACTTAAGATGTAATGTGAAAGTATCTTGTTTATAACCAAAAAGACATGTGATCGAATTATTACATAGATATCTGGGTGTATAAGTTTGAAATAAATATATTACTATTATATAAATGGACGAAACTCTTATAGCAATAAAATAATAAAAAATAATCTTTGTGAGACGTTAGAGTATAAGATTTGGTATCAACAGAAATATCATAACTCTTTTTCAAAGCAATGACTTATAATTTTATAATTGTTGGAGTAGCCTCAATATCTAGCTCGAAAAGCAGTTCGCTAGTGGGTCTATGAGGCTGGATTGATTGTAGTTTGACGGAAGTGAGTTGAGCCGTGTAGGTAAAGAAACTCAATGAGCAGTTCGAGTTAGTTGGATATGAAAAAGATATGGTGCATATCTTGTTTCCTTATTGAACAAGATTCATCCTTATCAGTATTATTATTTGATATGAATAAATCTATTAGAGATAGATTTAGATTTTGATATATCTTATCATATCTAGGTTTTATATTCCTTATGTATCTGGGAATATCTCCCTATATATAACCCTGCTCCCCACCAATTGTAAGTGTCACATACTTTGTAATTTCTTCACCAGAATAATATCATCACCGAGGAGACTTGAAGAGCGGACGTAAAGCATAGCTCGAACTACTAAAATTCTTTGTGTCATTTAATTTTTATTTGATATTTGTGTCTGCAATCGCTTCAATTCACAACAAATTAGTGCTGTGAACGTGGATAGAAAGATTGCGATGGATTAAACCAAGTTTGAGGTGGAGGCTTCACAGGATTGAATGATTTCAATTTGTGAAAGTTCAAGATGCAAGTGTTGTTCCCGCAGTAAAGCTTGGACGGTGCCTTGAAGGGAGAGGCTGGGTTACCCGACAAGATGATGGAGAAACAGAAGAAAGGTACACTGGCGAAGGTACACAGTGTGCTGATTCTGAGTCTCGGAGATACGGTGCTGAGAAAGGTGTTAAATGAGAAGACAACAGTAGAAGTATGGACCAAACTTGAATCCTTATATATGAAGAAGTCTGTGGCGAGTCGGCTCTATCTTAAACAGTCGTTGAATTCATTTAAGATGCAAGAGGGAAGACCGATCAACGAGCAGCTCGACAAGTTCAATAAGTTGATCCTTGATCTGGCAAATATTGATGTGGCGATAGGTGATGAGGATCAAGCGTTGATGTTGTTGAGTGCACTGCCAAAGAGTTATTTGAACTTCAAGAAAGCTTTAATGTATGGAAGAGAGTCATTTTCCATGGATGAGGTTCAGTCTGCTCTAAGTTCGAAGGAATTGATTGAGAAGAACGAGGAGTGAGAGACTCTCCTGGAGAAGGCCTGGTGGCGCGAACGGCTTGAGGAAGACTGGAGATGAGGAACTCCAACAGGGGAAGTTCGAGGTCGAGGCTAAAGCCAAAGGCGAAGTCGAAGGTCAAGTGTTTTCTCTGCCAAAAGGAGGGACACATCAAAAGAGATTGTCCGGAGAGGCAGACAAAGCAGGAGCAGAAGCAGCAGACGGATGTAACTGTTGCTAGGCAGGAATTTGACTCTGGGGAGACATTGGTGGTTTTGAATGAACACTCGGAGAGGCAATGTATATTGGATTAAGGTTGTACATTCCACATGATACCTAATAAGTCATGGCTCGAAGGGTTCGAGGAGCAAGAGAACTCGAGTGTTCTTCTGGGTAGCAATAAACCATTTAAGGTGGTTGGAATGGGATCGGTGAGGATAAAGATGCACGATAATACCAAAAGAGTACTTCGAGGTGTAAGGTATGTTCCAGAGCTTCAAAGAAACTTGATCTCTTTGGGGATGCTCAACGAACTGGGTTACACGATCAAGATAGAAGCTAAGACCTTGAAGGTTTGCAAAAGATCCTTAGTCTTGATTAAGGGAGCTCGACGGAATGGATTTACACTCTGATGGGGAGCATGGTGATCGGGGTGGCTTCGATAGTGACAGTTTACAAGTTATTACTGTAGCACAGGTGACTCGGTCACATTAGTGAGAGGGGGCTGCAGGAGTTATCGAAGCAAGATCTATTTCTCGGGGATAATATAAGAGAGTTGGATTTATGTGAGAATTGCATTTATGGAAAATCTCACCCGGTAAAGTTCGGAGTAGGTCGACAAAGAGCTTGAGGAACTCTGGACTACATCCACTAAGATCTATGGGGACCTTCAAGGGTCAGTTCGAATGGAGGAGCGAGGTACTTCATGAGCCTCATTGATGATCACTCAAGAAAGGTGTGGGTCTACATCTTAAAGATTAAGAGTGATGCTTTAGAGACCTTCAAGAAATGGAAAATGCTGATCGGTAATTAGACTGGAAGGAATGTGAAGAGGCTGCAAACTGACAATGACCATTAGCATTGCTCGAAGGAGTTTGAGAGGTACTGTTCGAAACAGGGTATTGCAAGGCACAAGACAATGGCTGGAACACCTCAGCAGAATGGATTGACGGAGAGGTACAATCGGACATTGCTAGAAAGAACAAGGTGCATGTTGTTCAGTGCGAAGTTACCTAAGTCGTTCTGGGCAGAAATAGTGACTATTGTAGCTTATTTGATCAATCGGTGCCCCTCGACTGCACAAGGTTTCAAGATACCGGAAGAAATATGGTCTGGTCATCCTCCGAATTTTAGCGACCTTAGAGCTTTTGGCTGCGTGGCTTATGCGAACATCATAGAAGATAAGCTTGGGAGGAGGGCATTGAAATGCATATTCATTGGGTACCCCAAAGATGTGAAGGGGTACAAGTTATGGTGTCTTGAGTTGGATATAAGCAAGTGCATCATTAGTAGGGATGTGACATTCAATGAGGAGCTGGTAGGAGATTTGGATAAAGGGGCCGAGGAATGGGCTAATATTCTCGAGAAACAAGTTGGTGCTCTCGAGGAACAGGAATAGTCTGACAAGGTCAAAGAGAATAGATCAGTTGCTGAGATTGAGGTGGAGCCGAACAGTGGGTCGAAGAGTGCACCTCAGGTGGATGGTGAGACCCAGATGGATCGAGAGACAGGTGCACTTCAAGATTATAATCTCACAAGTGATAGGGAACGAAGACAGATAAGACCTCCCACTCATTTCGGATATGCTGATGTAGTATCATATGCCTTTGTTATGGTGGAAGAGGTAGAGCTGGATGATACTGAGCTGAAAAGCTATACCGAGGCCATAAGTTTTAAGGAAAGGCTCAAATGGCTCGATTCCATGAAGGAGGAGATGGACTCCTTGAATAAGAATAACACCTGGGAGTTGGTGGACAAGTTGAGGGAGAAGCAATCGATAGTTAGTTGTAAGTGGATCTTCAAAAAGAAACATGAGGTTTTTTGGGGTTAGATTCAAGGCTAGACTAGTTGCTCGAGGGTTCACGCAACGGGATGGTGTGGATTATGGCGAGGTGTTTGCGCTAGTGGTGAAACAAAGGTCGATCAGGTTGATCTTGTCATTAGTTGCATGGTACGACATGGAGTTGGAGCGACTGGATGTGAAGACCGTATTTCTGTATGGAGAGCTGGAGGAAAGGATCCTTATGACCAAACCCGAGGGTTTTGAGGAAG
This sequence comes from Plectranthus barbatus, assembly GCA_026898455.1. Taxonomy (NCBI): domain Eukaryota; kingdom Viridiplantae; phylum Streptophyta; class Magnoliopsida; order Lamiales; family Lamiaceae; genus Plectranthus; species Plectranthus barbatus. The sequence continues at coordinate 854,730 of JAPKLW010000134.1, read as the reverse complement.
CTGGTAGTAGGGAGAAGGTGAGTCTTCTGAAGAAGTCATTGTATGGATTGAAGTAGTCTCCAAGGCAATGAAATAGGCGGTTCGACAAGTTTATGACTCAGCAGAACTTTGTTCGATGCAAACATGACCTATGTGTGTATTTTTGAGGTGAACATATAAAGACTCGAATTTATCTATTGTTGTACGTAGATGATATGTTGATAACAAATTGAGATAAGCAAGGGATAGCCGAACTGAAGGAAGCTCTGAGTTAGGAGTTCGAGATGAAGGATCTCGATTATGCTCGAAGGATCGTGGGTATGGAGATATTCGAGACAGAGGTTGAAGAAGACTCACATTATCTCAAGAAGGATACTTGATGAAGGTTCTTGAGAAGCATGGAATGAAGGATGTAAAGCTTGTGCTCACTCCGTTAGCAGCTCATTTCAAGTTGAGTGCTGCTGGGAAACTCAATGTGGAGGAACGGGAGCTTATGAGAGGTGTTCCTTATGCGAGGATTGTTAGTTCGTTGATGTATGCTATGGTTTGTACGAGAAAGGATCTTGCTTATGCTCTCAGCATGGTTAGTAGGTTAATGGTCGAACCTAGGAAAGAGCATTGGATGGCTCTGAAGTAGGTCCTCAAGTATGTTTGAGGAACAATTGGGAAGAGTCTAATCTTCCAGGAAGATGGTTCGAGCTTGAGGCTCCCAGTCGAAGGGTTCGTAGACTCAGATTATGCAGGATGTTTGGATACAAGGAAGTCATTGATGAGTTTTGTGTTCACATCGTCTGGAACGACGATTAGTTGGAGAGCAAGTTTGCAGAGGGTAGTTGCCTTATCTTCGACGGAGATGGAGTACATTGCCTTGACTGAAGCGATTAAGAAAGGTATGTGGTTGCTCGGGTTTATGAATGAACTGGGTATTGATCAATGAAAGATGAAGGTTTCCTGTGATAATCAAGGTGCTTTGCAGCTGGCAAAGAATGATGTTCATCATGAGAGAACTAAGCACATTGATGTGAAGTTCCATTTTATAAGAGACGTGGTTGCAACCGGAGAGGTCGAACTGCACAAGGTCAATACCCTCGATAATCCTGCGAATATGATTATGAAGCCACTTCCAAGTTCTAAGTCGGATTAAGGAGGCGGAGTACATTGCCTTATCTTTGACGGAGGCGGAGTACATTGTCTTGGCTGAAGCGATTAAGGAAGGTCTGTGGTTGCTCGGGTTTATGAATGAACTGGGGATTGATCAAGAAAAGATGAAGGTTTCCTGTGATAATCAAGGTGCTTTGCAGCTGGCAAAGAATGATTTTCATCATGAGAGAACTAAGCACATCGATGTGAAGTTTATCTTATAAGAGATGTGGTTGCAACCGGAGAGGTCGAATTGCACATGGTCAATACCCTCGATAATCCTGCGGATATGAGTACTAAGTTTGAGTATTGTTTGGAACTGATCAAATTGTTGAAGTCGAACTGAAAATGAGGTGCCAAGCCGAGGTGATATTTAGCCTAAGGTGGAGTTGTTGGAGTAGTCTCAATATCTAGCTCGAAAAATAGTTCGCTAGTGGGTCTATGAGGCTGGGTCGATTGTAGCTCGATGAAAGTGGGTCGAGTCGTGTAGGTCGAGAAACTGGATGAGCAGTTCGAGTTGACTAGATATGGAAATATGGTGCATATCTTGTTTCCTTGTTGAACAAGATTTATCCTTATCATTATTAGATTTGGATAGGAATAAATCTATTAGAGATAGATTTAGATTTAGATGTATCTTTCCATATCTAAATTTTATATTTCCTTATGTATCTAGGAATATCTCCGTATATATACCCCTGCTCCTCACCACTTTACCATAATAATATCATCACCGAGGAAGCTTGAAGAGTGGACGTAGAGCATAGTTCGAATCACTACAATTCGTTGTGTCGTTTAATTTTTGTTTGTTATTTGTGTCTGCAATCGCTTCAATTGACAATAGGGGTGGGAATAGGCTGGGCTTTGGTCTCGAAGGTCTGGGTCTGCTATAATTTGAAGAGGCCTGAGGCTGGCCTGTTATCTATAATAGACCTTTTTGTAGGCCTAAGTCTGGCCTTTTTAATGAAATAGGCCTGATTTTTAGCCTGTATAAAGCCTATGAGAGCCTACTTAAAATTTATAATGTATATTTTATTTTTAAGTTATAAATATATTATGTTATTTCAATAGCAAATACATTTAATAATTTAGATAAATACATTATTTAGTAACAAATGATTTATTTAACTTATTTTATTATTCATAAATCATAAATAAATTTTTAATTCTAGATAATAAATATATTTAATTGATTATATAATATATAATTATTTTCATAGGCCGGCCTGTTAGGCTTAGTAGGCCTATTTCCGAGCCTGAGCCCGGACCTGCTTAGCTAAATAGGCTTTTTAAATAACCTAAGTCTGACCTATTTACGAAATTGGTCTGGCCTGGCCTGGCCTTTGGTAGGCTAGATCGTGGGCCCCTGTCGGGTAGCCCGGCCTATTCCCACCCCTAATTGACAACAATAATATCCAAAAGGAAACAAGTTAGTTATCAATTAAATTTAAATACAACAAACCCAATTAGGAATTAAATGGTCTCGGGTGACTGAATAATTGGATCAGTTGATTTCAAACGTCTAAGTTGTCAAAATATACATATTTCAAATTTCAACGGTCAATATGACTACATATGTATTTTCTATACTCTCAAATATATATGGATAAGATTCAGTGCCAGTTTGTCTTAAATAAAAAGGAATTTGAAATGATCACATCGAAAAAGTATCAATTATTAAAAAAATATAATTCATTCTTATTGACAAAAAAATGCATAAGTAAATTGTTATTATCACTATTAAAATCTTTTTTACAAAATAAGATTTTGAGACGATATATGTATAGCAAATATAACATAAATATATATAAAATATAAGATTTTGAGACGATATATGTATATAGCAAATACAACATAAATATCTATAAAATATAAGATTTTGAATTATTTATAATCCTAACAATTAATTAAATATGGATAAAGGGTATAAATTTGCCAATGCTATTTGAAGAATTGTAGTTTAGCATCAAATTCACTCATATATTTATTTGACATAAAAAGTTATTATATGGAAGTGCAGTAGGAATAGGAGGCAAATGCTCCCACCAACCACCCAAACCAATACCTCTTCATTATTTAAAAAAAAAAAAAAGAAAGAAAGAAAGAAGAAGAAGAATGAAAAATATTGATTCTTTGGAAACAAATTAAAGTGGGTGACAATATGATTATGATGGTGGAACTTTGTACATAATCATCATGTTACTTTTAATTAAAAGAATCTAATTCAAACAAAATTGACCATAAATAGTTTAAATATGCACCCTACTTTCCATGATTAAGATTTACAAGAATTTTACGTTACATTTTTCTCATTATTTACAAGAAACCAATCATACCAAGAATGGTAAAATTTGTTTTTTTGTTGAAATAAATAAGGAAGATATGAAGCAAAATCAAAAGGTAATTGTGATTTCATGGGAAAAATTGATGCAGGTCGATTAATCAAAGCATGAAACCATCAGAATATCTGGAGAAAGCAAAGCAACATAATGCAGAAACAAATCAGTTCTTTTTCTTTTTTTCTTTTTTGAAAAAAAAAAGAAAAAAGCGAAGAATCACCTAACAAACATCAAGCCTTGAAGCACAAAAACTGATGGTGGTGGTGGTGCTCCGCCGCCTCCTTGTCGATCAGGCCGCGAACATGGCAAAACTCCTCCACATGGCAGGGGATATTGATCGGACCTTTCTGATCGAACCCGTACTCCTCCTCCGAGGCCTTGAGCAGCTGCGTGAACAGCGGGTGGTTCACGTACATCACCGGAATCACAAACCGCTGCTGTTCCGCCCCCTGCCCCACCATCACAGCCAGGCATCCCTTGGGGACGCTCCGCCGCGAGCCGCCGTGCTGGGAGTGACTCTGCGGCATGCTCGGATGAAAAGTTGACGAATTCGCGGGCGCTTGTAGATATACAAAAAAAAACGACCGATGAAGAAACAATTGAACTCCTCCTGTACAAAAATCCAGTGCGAGAAAGTAGGGTTTTCCGATGGAACACTAGATGGAAAAGGGCCAAGGATCGGCTGCCGAGATGGCGAGCTTGAAAAGGGTGAAAGCCGAATCGGTTAGAGATCTAGGGATATTGCTCATGGTATATGATTTTATCGAAACTGAAACGCATATATGAAACACTTCTGTGATTAGAGAGAGAGAGAGAGGTGGGTTCGGAGATTGGCGATCCAAGGTTGAGTCTTGTGTTATATATATAGAGAATGTCAGTGTGTGTGTGTGTGAAGAAGATTTGTAGGGTTTGTTTCTGGGTATGGTGTATGATGATGAAGTCGATTTCCAAGTTTATACGCCAAACAATCAGGTGTTCCTATCTCTCTCTAGAATCTCTCTCTTGTATTTTGTCGCTGGGTTATTTTATTTGAAAAGGGAATAGGTCTGTGTGGGGGAGGGTGTATTGGGAATTTCAAATTCAAGTTTTTATTTGTTTTAATATTTTTTATTTTATTTGCATTACATCTCCATCACATAGTCTAAATGATAAACATGAATCTAAGCAATTTAGGATTATGCATGAAATAATCTCGGTTACAGGAATATATATCATATTTCTTATTTGATTTTTTCAATATATCAATATGAATATAAATCCGAATAATAAGTTATAAATAGTAGTAATTGCTATTGAATACTATCGGATTTGAAATTTATTAGATAAATAAATACTTTCCAATTTTTATAATTATCAGATTGGCTACACACGAAATTTCCATATTAATCCATATCAGATACAACAAATGCATTAAACACAATGGATTCTACAAGTTAATAAAATATACAAGTTAATCTTTCATTAATCGTTTTTCCATTTCTATTGTATCGGAAAAATTAACAGCCATGATCTTATCAAATCAAATTGTTAATGTTTAACACGATAAGAATTTCCTACATCTATCAACAATTAATATACCACCTTCGTCTCTATTATATAGTTCACGGTTCATATCGCAATTTTAAGGTGCCCCAAAAATATTGTCTTTATAATAATTTAGAATAAATAATTTTAGAAATAAAAATAATAAGGTAGTTAAAAAGTTTAGAAATTGATTAATTTTTTATATTTTAATTAAACTAGAATAATGATGTATATTTGTTTAAGTATATTGTTTTTTAAAATAATTTTTAACATATATGTAAGATTAAACTCAATTATATAATTGGGTTTGAATTGTAAATTTAAACAGAAAAGGGAAGGGGTAGCGCCCAAGTTGGAGACTCATTAATCTGATAGGGGTTGAAAATTATGAAAATCATATAATTGTCCATTTGACTAAACTAAAGGGCAATTCTAAATATTATGGCAACAATATATAATCAATCAATTAAATGTTATAAGCAAATATGAAATAATAATTATTCTACAAAATCGTGGCAAACATAAGGACCACTTTCTCGTAGGCAAATATTTCTAGGAATTTAATGCTAAAAGTCAGAGTTTATTATTACCAATTAATATACGTCATAGTATTTAGAGATAATTGGATTAACATATTGGATTTCGAGTCAGTTTAATAGAACTGTGAACTATTTTGGTGTAAGTTGATTGGGCAAGAATTACAAATCTTCGACCTAATGATCTTTTGATTTTTCGAAATTAAAAATATCAAACCACGTCTATATGTTACCGAAATGTGTAATAGAATCGAGTTGAGTCGAGTAGTATTTTTGTAATATTTTAAAATTTTAATTAAGCTAAATTAAAAAGTAATTAATAATTTTTCTAGCAAATTTAATTAAAATTACTCAAATTATAATTCACGTTGATGCATGCATGTTCATTTTATGTGAATTAAATGCTAAGTGATAAGGTTACAAGCTTCTTAGGTAGTCATGCAGATGAATTTTACATAAGAAACTCAGCATGATGAATTAGGTTTCTAGTGATTATTTGAGTCCGTTCAAATTTCAACTCGCAACTGAATGCCCCATTTCTTGAATGAGCAAGGGGTTTGCTAGAGAATAATTTATGAAATTATTATAGAATTTCGGATTGAGAATCCAAGGTATATTTGATCACAAATTGAGTGAAGAAGTTCGGGGCGAAGAGGCACTCATTTAGCAAATTGTGGAATCGAGCTCGTGAATAATGCTCGTGATTTAGAGTATTTCTGTGGATGTCCATTTTTCAATTAGGATAATGTAAGTGAAATTATGAATCTACGAAGGATAAGGTTAGAATTTAACAAACATTTATGGAAATATGAAAAATTACGGGCCAATAGGAACGTGCCACGTGGCACCCTATCCATTTAGCAAACGGGCAAGTTTCTTTCAGACTTGTGGCTGTGATTATTGAGAGCGAAAGAGTCGTTCATAAGCAAAAGATAGAAAAAAAATCCTGATTCAAGTGTCAAACATAAAAGCAAACTTTTAAAAAATCCTCAAGAGCTTTCCAAAGAGTATTAGATTGCCTAAAACCATTGAAAAATGAGATATACACCCGTAAAGATTTCTATGACAACAAGGTATATTTTTGGATTTTTACTCCAAATCAACCCCGAGATATTACAGAACCATGATCTAACTTGATATTCATGTTCCTTGCACTTATGGGATCCTTATAGAGTCTTTAGTTGGGATTGATCATTGTTGAATTGCTGGAGAGTTACTTTCTAAAGGTGATTGTTTTTTTCCACTTCTCTTTATGGCCTAGAACTAGTGATTTACTCCGATTGATCCATGTTTTTAGCAACCGAGGACATACATGAGCATGTGTAAATGTCGTTTTGAGGTTATGGAGGTGTAAAATGGTCGAAAGAAGCTGAAACACACGAGGAGAGCATGCAGTTGTCGTGTAGCACGACAACCACAATCCACCAACCCGGACAACCATGAATCGTGGTTGTCAAGCTTAAGGTAACTTTTCCACCGTATTGTGGCCGCAATCAGGGCCTTGACCGTGCCAGACTGCCTCCTCATGTGGTTTTACGTGCTTTCATCCTTAATCACTTTATTTTCGCCATTTTAAACACGCATGATAACATTATAACACACCATGCACATGAAATATGATTGATGCATGCTTTTGGACGCCATGATACGATGAATTGTTGCATGCATGGTGGGTACGAGTTTAGCTGTTTTAAAATTAATCAAGCTCTAACCTTAATCAGTCATTAATCATGAGTTGGTTAACTGAAATAAAAGTAGTTGGTTGAATTGCATGTGAACTTTGACATATGAATGTTGCATGTTGAATTAAGTTGTCTGAGTCAGTCAGAAGGTTCAAGTTAGTCAGTTGTTGAACCACGGGTTTGTCTGTAGCATGAACTTTGATGCTACTAATTTGAGCTCTGTTTTTCCTGGAAGCTAGGAGGAAGCAAGAAAAGCAATTCAGAGGACTTCAAGAAGAGGAGGAGAAGGAAGGAAGAAGGAAGAAGGAGGATCAATAGAGAAGAGCAAGATACTCTGGTGGACAGATTCATGAAAATCACTGCACAATCCATCAGTAACTTGACCAAGGCCTCTCCTAGCTCTAAAAATGCTAACTCTGACTCCTCTGCAACCAAACGGTAAATTCTTTCTATCCTTTGAAATTTTTGTAAGATTTTGTTTTGGGTGTTGTTTCCTGTACTCATTTGCTGAAAATCTTAATGGAAACTTACCCAGATTGACGAGAACAACTCATTATCCAATTCTGAGTATTTTCTTTAGCTGAACTTACACATTTTGTGTAATCATCAAATTGCGTGTGGACTGCTGAATATGTGTGTGTGTTCGAGTTAGTATTGCTCTGATCTTTATGCGTGGATGTTGCTTGTGCGTATATGCTTGCTGAACTTTCAGTAATTTATTAAGCCATTCACTTATAATAATTTTATTGAGCAATACCCTTCGTATTTTGAGGGGGAACTTTTTCAAACACTTGCTGAGTCTAAAGGAGTAGAAAAACTGAGTTAGATTTGCTAGATATATTTTGTAAACTTAGGAGTCTTCTTTCCCATTATCTGAAGTTAGACTTAGGGCTTTGATCGCACCAAAAAGGGGGAAATTGTTGGGAATATTGTAGAAATTGTTGAGAATATACCCCTTAGATCGTATAGTAATTTTGTATTGGTTTTGGTGCATCAAAGCTAGGATTTCTAATCTCTAGCAACTTAGAATTGTGTCAAAATTGTAAAATTCCTGTATAGGATGATTATAATCGAGTTGTAATAGAGTTAGAAATGATCACTGAAGATTGCTGAAGGATTCAGCAAAAGACGAGAAGTTTGCTGAAGGAGTCAGCAAAGTGCGAAGAGATTGCTAGAAGACTCCAGCAAAATGCGAGTAGATTGCTGAAGGATTCAGCAAACATAAAGGTTGCTAAGGATGCTAGCAAACAACAAAGTATCGGAAGGCTAGCAAACATGTGAAGATTGCTGAAGGCACTCAGCGGGCAACAAAATTGCTGAAGGAATATAGCAAACAGATCGCTGAATCTCTGCAAGGTTGCTAAGATCTCAGCAAACAATATAGCGACCTTAGTAGAGTGTTCCGATAGCAATCAGCAATCATCTGAAGCCTCAAAATCAAAGGATTTTCAATTTCTAGAGATTAAGGAGTCTCCTTAATCGAAAGGTTGAATTATCAAGAGACAAAAAAGGGATTTCCAGAATTAAACTCAAAGATTCGTTCTGACAAGTCTGCTAAATAAGGAAAGAGCCAATTAGACAAGGAAGAGATCTGAAGAGTCTCTGTGCTTTTCAGAAAAGGAAGAACGAGGATTGGCGGTCAGACAAACAGTGTCTAACGGACAAAAAGATTCAAACATTTATGTTTGAGTCTTCGTCTATAAATAGAAGGATTCACTCAGTTCGATAATAATTATGCAAATATACGCATACACTCTGTTAAATTAAAAATTCGATCCAGTATCAATCAAGGCTTTGCTAAAGCTACCATGTTCATCACGAGACCTTAGAAGCTTGCTTCTGAGGTTATTCTTGGTGTTCTTTATGTCAAAGAAAGAACATAGCAGTCACCTTGATCTACAAGGTTAGATATACGGGCTACTACCGCAAAAGGAGAGAAGTTCCAGGAAGAACTATAAAATTCATAATCCATGATTCAAGGAGGCTGCGGGGTGTGTCCTCACTCCGAGAGTTGCTGAGAAGAATTGTATCAAAGTTACTTGAAGGTGCGTTGTGACCAGACGGAGGAGCTGCTTGCAGTTAGAGATCAAGTCTTACCTTGTGTAGTCAATCTTAGTGAATTTCCAGTCAGCAGACTAAAGAGCGGATGTAGAACATTTGTTCGAACCACAATAATCTTTGTGTTATTTACTGCTTACTGTTTCATTGCTTATCTGTCAATATTAAAACACAACACCTCAAGTGTTGGTGTATAACTTGAAATAAACTTAAATACCTCGAGCTTAAACAATTTTCATAAAGACTTGCTGAGTCGAGTCCTCAGTAAGTTAAGTGCAAGATCTTAATATCCCGCTACATTTAAACATAACTCTGATCGGGGACCAACAATATAATTAGTATTACTAATTAAAAATAGTAATTAATTATTACTAATTGTATACTATTATGATTTGTATAATTATATTTTGTATGCTTACGTAAAATCTTTAACTATTACTAATTTTTTTTTTACTCAATATTAATATATCTAAACTTATTCTTAGGTTGATTTTTTAAATAGTTAATCGTTGATTGTTTTCATTTATGATTTATCGAATAATTAATTTATTACTAAAATATAATGGTTCAAATCTAAAAACTTATTAATTAATCCATGTTAAACTAAAATTAATAATCTCCTTAAAATTTATCAATATTGTATAATTTTATATTTTTTAATATTATAAACTAATCATGTCATTTCTAATGTGGTAACCTTTTTTCATCCTTCAATTAAAAATATTATTATACTTTATTAATCACAGTATTCGTAATCTTGTAATTGTGTTGTTTGTCCCAATATCAGAGTACGTAATATGCAGCGGAAAGTAAGATTGAGTTGCACTTGCTCTCCTAAACTGACTGGAACTCGGTTTAGGGTTTCAAAACAATTAAGCTTAGGCCGAATAGTTCTTTAGTAAGTTTTACGAGATCTATGATTCAATACTTGGACAAGTATTGAAGGTTTAAAATCAAGTTTAAAGAAACTAACAATGCGAAAACTTAAATGAAAGCAGTTGAAAACACGAGATAGTTTATAATGGTTTGGAATCAAAGTCCTACGTCCACTCTTCAGACACTTGGTCTGGTAAATCACTAAGTAAAAAATACAAGCCTCCTTACGATCTATGCATAGCCCGTCGGAATCCTCCGTCCCTCGGTCTACTGTAGTCACTCGCCTAGGAACTCCTTATACGACTCAGTCTTCAAGTTGGAGTGAGGACGCACCCCGCTGCCTTCTCCTTGATGGTTAGATGTTTACTGTTCTTCCCAGAGTGTGGTTGGTTGGCATACGCCCATGAGAATCAATGTTCCAGAGTAGAACACTATTGCTATGAATATAACTTTAGAAAGTTATATTCACCAAGATGATAGTATAAGCTTTAAGCTTAGCCTCGTACTATGAATCAATTAGCATGAAAGATAACTTGGTCAAGAACTGAAATCTCATGTATGGAAACACGGAGTATCAAAGAGCTTGGACAGACTAACGGCTTAGTTTTTCAGGGGATTCACTTTTTCCAACTTCGTAACTTCTTTCTGTCGATGTTGACTCCTATTTATAGGAGAGCACTCGGGTGTTTGAAAATCCACCCATTAGACACATTTATCTAGTCAATAGAGACATAGAGAGTGACGTCTAATAATAGCCCATGCTATAGGTCTGCTCTGCTCTGCTCTATTCTACTCTGCTCTGCAAGTGTACATCTCATTAAATTTCTGTTAGACTAAGTTTCATTCCGATGAATTCAAGCATGAGCATCCTCGTACTGACTTTTACTTAGCAGACATTTGTCGAAGTCTGACTGAGCTTGGTTCTTTGTGTTTCTCGTACTTAAGAACAAAGACTTCTATACTGACTTCACATAGTCAGTATGGCAAACCCTCATACTGACTTTCCTAGTCAGCATGACAAGCCTCATACTTGTAGGGTTTTCATGTGAACCGAATCACCAAAACCAAACTGAACCAGATCGATCTATGGATATTGCTCATAATTTAAATTCTCAAAACCCTAGCATGCTCCTATGAATTTAATACAAAGAATTGTGGATTTAGGGTTTACCGTAACTCCGTCGAGTCTGAACCGATCTTTCGCGTTTGAATTCTAAAATCCAATTCAACCACGCAATCCGATTTAATCTGCGAAAACAAAAATTAGAGATCTAATTTCTTAGAGAAAATCGAAAACAAAAGGGAGAGGAAAAGAGAAATCTGTTCTCCAGATTAGATCTTCAGATCTGTGTCCCGGTGCTGATCAGATCTACTACTGGTGAGGACTCCGTAGATCTGTGGCTTGAGCAGGACCAGAATTCGAAAATTCTCCTCCTTTCTCTTCTCAAAAACGGCGCCCCTCTCTCTCTTAGGTTTAGGGTTTTTCAACTGTGTTATGACTTATGAGGGAGAGCTGTCTATTTATAGACCTAGGGTTGTAAACCCTGATGGGCTCCTGGGCTCAATTCAGCACACTTGTTGGGCCAGACCTGAGACCTAATGCAAATAATAAAGTGGGCCTATAAATTAATTAATTCCCATGTCCACAACCCAGGACACAATTAATTAATTAATATTAATTCTTTTTCACCACAGAATTAATACTGACCTACCCCTTTATTACCACGTTATGAGAACGGGTTGCATTAATTGAGAATCCCCATATTTAAGGTTACCGAACATCCATTAATTAATCGGAGCCTCTGACAAGCTCTAACTACAATTAATTAATATCTTATAATTCCTGAGTAGTACCACTCAAACCTTATCACTCGTGCCTGAACTTAATCAGCCTGCAGGACTTTGGCACGATGAATGTTATTGAGCTCCTCAGGGAATGTCCCCATCCTATTACTCGGATATGGTTACCTAAGTTCAGTCTCAGGCGGTACTACACGAACTACTGTTACCCAAGATGTGGATATACGAGCACGTTACTCAGGCTCTCCACCATGGCAAGTCAAATCAACAGTCAACCCGTGCAAACCCCTGAACCTTCGTTAGGGTTTGGACTCAATCAATATAACGAGATCTTGTATTCGCTGATGTCAGACAGACGAATACATCTCACTGCGGTCCATCAATACGCCACCTCTGCGTACCAGCATGTCAAGTAACCAAGACAGACTACTTATTCCGACAATGCCACAGCCATCCGGATAGACGTATCCTCATACGCTATCTCGGCTGTGATCAGGTTTATGTCTCACTAGGTCAAGTGATCATACTGTCTTCTGCGATCTACAACACGCCGTATGATCGTCCCTATCGGTGAGACAAGAGGATACCATTGTTCATACATGTAAGATTGTTAATAGATAGGAGAAATAAACCGTTGTATACTCATTATAATAAATGCTTTCAGTATACAAAACCCATCAATCTCCCACTTATACTCAAAGCATAACTAAGCTATTACAGAGTATACAGTTCATCTATCTAGTCTGCTGTCACTTTAACCACTGTCAGTGGTCGGCATCCACCTCAGACCCAGCTCACGAATATGTCTTTCGTAAACTTTCTGCGGCAAGCTCTTTGTAAACGAATCAGCAAGATTGTGAGCAGTGTTAATCTTCTTAATCAGCACATCGCCCCTCGATACGATTTCTCGTATGATATGGTACTTTCTCTCTATGTGTTTGCTTGCCCTGTGAGACCGCGGTTCCTTTGAGTTAGCCACTGCACCAGAGTTATCACAATAAATTATGATGCTCCTCGGCAAACTCGAAATCACGCCCAACTCTAAAAGGTAGTTCTGGAGCCACACCCCCTCTTTCGAGGCGTCGGAGGCGGCGATAAATTCCACCTCCATGGTGGAGTCAACAATGCATTTCTGCTTTGAGCTCCTCCAAGATACAGCTCCACCTCCCAGGGTAAACACATATCCTGAGGTCGATTTCTTCTCATCCTGGTCCCCTTAGAAATCCGAGTCCGTATAACCCACAGGGCACAAATCCTCACTTTGATAAACTAGGCAGAAATTCCTAGTTCTTTTCAAATACTTGAGGATGTGCTTTACAGCAGTCCAGTGTGCCTGCCCAGGGTTAGACTGATATCTTGCTACCATGCCAACGGCATAACAAATATCTGGCCTGGTACACAGCATCGCATACATGAGACTACCCACAGCCGAAGCATATGGTACAAGACTCATCTAGTCTTTCTCCCGCTGTGTCTGAGGACACTGCCCACCAGAAAGACGATTGCCATGTCTAAAAGGTAGCAAGCCTTTCTTGGCGAGTTGCATGCTGAACTGGGCTATCACAATATCCACATAGGATGCTTGGGATAAGCTCAACATTCTTCTTTTACGATCTCGTAAGACCTTAATCCCAAGAATGTAGCCAGCTTCTCTCAGATCCTTCATTTGGAACTATTCGGATAACCAAACTTTGATTTCGGACATCACTCCCTCGTTGTTTCCAAATAGGAGTATGTCATCAACGTATAGTGCAAGGAAGACCACACTCCCACTGACACAAAGTCGGTAAACACAACTTCCGTTTTCCAACTGTGCAAATCCATAGGATTTAATCACATCGTTGAAACGTAAGTTCCACGTCCTTGAAGCTTGCTTAAGTCCATACAAGGACTTCCTAAGCTTCCAAACAAGATGTTCTTCGCCCTTGCTTATGTAACCCTCGGGTTGCTGCATATAGATGTCTCTACCTTCTTCAAGGTAACCGTTCAGAAAAGCGGTTTTGACATCCATCTGCCTGATCTCGAGGTCCATATGCGCAGCTATGGCAAGGAGTATCCGGATGGATTTGAGCATGGCTACGGGTGAAAAGGTTTCGTCATAGTCAATGCCCTCTTTCTGACTATAACCCTTTGCCACCAGCCTGGCTTTAAAAGCCGTAATCTTTCCATCCGCCCCTTTCTTTCTCTTGTATACCCATTTGCACCCTATGGCCCCAAAGCCATCCGGCAAAACAGTTTTCTCGTATACATACATAGCAGTTATGGATTTCAATTTTAGAATCCATGGCGACACGCCATTTGGCAACATCCTTGTCCTGCACTGCCTCTTCGTAAGTCAGTGGGTCAGAGTCCTCATGTCCGTCTTCCGGGCTCAAGTCCGAAGACTCACCCGCGAACATGTACCTTTCCGGCTGGAAAATAACTCTCCCACTACGACGAGGCATCGGTGCCGTGTCAGTAGTAGGTGCGGTGACTTGTGATCCTGCACCTTGCACTGAAGAACGTGTCTGTGGTGATGTACCTCTCACAGGTGCACCCACATCTACACGTTCCCCTTCCCTTGGAATTGCATTCTCGTTCTCAATTTCTTGAAGAACGATATCACTCCTTGACTTGTGATTACTCACATACCCGTCCTCCAAGAATCTAGCGTTGGTGCTAACAACGACTCTTTGACTCTCAGGACAGTAAAAGTAACCACCTTTCGTTTGCCTGGGATACCCTATGAACAGCATTACTTTTGACCTGCTTTCTAACTTATCAGGTTCCTTCGACAGTACGTGTGCCGGAAAGCCCCATACTCTAAACTTGCACAAACTAGGTTTGCGACCAAGGAAGAGTTCAGAAGGCGTCTTAGGAACTGATTTAGAAGGAACCACATTAAGTACGTAAGCTGTTGTCTCCAATGCGTAGCCCCAAAACGAAATTGGTAAGTTTGCATAACTCATCATTGATCTTACCATCTCTAGAAGAGTCCTATTTCTTCTTTCAGCTACATCGTTTTGCTGGGGAGTACCCGGTGCAGTCCACTGGGATGTAATCCCATTTTCTGACAAATATTGCAGGAACTCGTTACCGAGGTATTCGCCACCGCTGTCAAATCGCAGCGACTTGATAGTTTTCCCGACCTTCTTTTCTACCTCAGCCTTGAACTCTTTGAATTTCTCAAAGCATTCAGACTTGTAGCGAAGCAGGTAAACATATATGTACCTTGAGTAATCGTCAACGAAAGTGACGAAGTACTCGTACCCTCCACGAGCCTGTGTGGACATTGGTCCACATAAGTCAGAATGGATCAATTCTAACACTTCCTCTGCTCGAGACTGACTAGCCTTGAAAGGCCTAGTTGACATCTTGCCCTCGATGCAGGATTCACAGACTTGATAAGGTACAGCCCGGACTAAGTCCAATGTACCGTCATCTGCAAGTCTCTGAATCCGCTTCAAGCTGATGTGACCCAGTCTCAAGTGCCAGAGATATGTAAGATCCTCATCAGAAGAAGTAAGTTTTCTCTTCCTAGGGTTATCAATTACGGATGAATTACATGCAATATAAAGGACATGTTTTGATCGAAGTAACATAGAGATTGTAAATCAACATACCATAATGGATAACATTGTTATTACCAATGATAAAATCATAAATAACAAATATCCATAAAAGTTGATGAAATTTGTCCTGCCGATAAACCACGGCCCACAAATAAATTCTCAAATGTACTTTAATTCATCAAAAACATAAGGAAAAGAAAACTCCATGAAGCTCCGTCATAAAACGTTGCCTTCATCCAGTTTGGTATCTTCTTGCCATCACTCACCAGCCTTGTCGGCACGGTCCCCTGCAAAGTACAACAACATGATCAACAAGTCAGTGCTTACAGCTCTGGAAGAGCAACAACTAACTCTAATCATGCTTGCAGTTATACATGCAAAATGGCATACCTTGTCTAGCTTTGTTGGCTTGCAATCTTTCCTCCAATGTCCTTTCTTACCACACCTGAAGCACATGTCCCTATCAGTCATCACCTTAGGCTTTTTCCCAGCCCCACCATCCTTCACGTGTGTCTTCTTGGCCCACTTCTTAATCTCTTTCTTCCGCTTCATACTTTTTGGTACAGCAGAGAGATTACCAGAAGTGGCCAAGGCAACCTTCTGAGGGTTCATCACCGATTCAGCTACCATCAAGTCATTGAGTAACTCGTTAAGAGTATACTCTTTCTTGTTCATGACAACATTCAGTCTAAAACTCTCAAAGGACTTGGGGTAGAGAGTTCAGTATGATATCGACCTTAGCCTCAGCGTCGATACCTCCACCATGCACTGTCAGTTCATCCATGAGGTAAGTCATGGTAACTACGTGCTCTCTCATTGAGGTGCCATCAGTCATTTTCTTACTCACGATCTCTTTCATGAGATTGAACCTGACAGCTCTATCAGTTTCCCCATAGGTCGCCGTCAGACTTAACATGATGTCATAGGCATCCCTATGGTGCTGATGTTGCTGCTGCAAGACTTTCGACATAGTTGTCATCATGTAGCACTTGACTACATTGTTCGATTTCTCCCACTTGTTATAAAAGTCTATATCCATTTGACTGGATTCAGCAGTTGGCACTTCGGGATGAAGTACTTGCAGAACGAACATATGTTCTTCTGCAATCAGGAGATATTCAAGATTGCGTTTCCATTCCAGGAAGTTTGGACCAGTTAGAGTGTTTTGTGCGAGAATGTTGATCACATTAGATATAGACATATCTGAGACAATAAAGAATCTTAAATAAGAACATACATGTTGAACTTCGAAAACAAATGCATTGAAAACCTTTTAATAAATCAAATACAAATGTTTTCCACTAATTGCCCAAGAGTTCCCACCGCAAGCTACACTCGTAGACGTTTACGATGTCACCCTCAACCAGAACTGCGGGTTTTAAGCCCCAATCCATTTAATTTCACTACTATGTCAGGATGCTTTTGACACTAGAAATTAATAATTAGTGAAAATCTTAGACCAAGCCATCTCTCAAGAACAGGGATGCAATTCTTGCATTATATTCTAAGATGCTTCTAAGCAATTAACCACAAATTTAACTCCGGCCAAAAGAGACAGTTTAGCATGGCACGTAACCATACCGCACAGCCCTTAAAGCTTTTGTTATCTATAATTTAAATTAATCCTAGAATACTTGTGAAAGAGGTCTACGCAAGCTACACTCGTAGACGTTTACGCAAAGACCTCCCACTATTCACATGATTTAAATTGTGTTGGGAAATTTGGCTAAGTTTCCTCTCCCCAGTAGCTACTTGTTTAGATTCTAGTTTGGTGTTTTGGTGGATCAAATCCTAAGTCCTACCAGCGTCAGTTGTCTCTAGATAGCTCTAGATCTCAAATGTAAAGTCCTGTTTAGGTCTTTTGAGTTGTAAGTCGCAGCTGATCAAGACTCATGCTGGCTACTGTTCACCAGCATGAGATGTACTTACCAGTTGAGAAAAGTCTCACCAGCAAGCGACTGACAAGACTCGTGCTGACACTGTTCATCAGCATGAGAAGAGCTAATGACTGGCTACTGTTCACCAGTTGGGAAGGTTTTCATCAGCAGGGAGCTGACAAACCTTATCAGCAGAATAGGTGTTCTCACTGACACTGTTCACCAGCGGTGAAGCCACCAGTCATGGGAGATTCCAAGAGTTAACATCAGACATATTGGTAGACTTAGATTGTGCCAGCGCAAGTCACCAGCAGAGACTGCCAGCACAAGATCACCAGAATGTTCTACCAGTCAGATGTTACCAGCAGAATTTTAGATTCGCTCTCCCAGAGTCTTAGAGACAAAAAGAATATTCGTCTGAGGAATAAACTGACAAAGCACGACTTTAAGGGAGGATACCTTAAAGTCTATCAGTTCAAGACACCAGTTCCGATTCCTCGTACTGACGAATAGTGCCGTTCTGACATAAAGAGATCAATGTCAGATAAAGTGGACAAAAGCATGGCGCTTTCCGGAAATTCCTACCTGCCGCCGTCAGAAGGACATGCGAGGACAAAGACCTTTTCCGGATGAGTCCAAACGGCTAGAAGTTTGAATGGGATCCCGCGTCTATAAATACCTGGGATCCATCAACATTCAATACTTCTTCTCTCGCTCAACTACCGAAAGTCAGAAACTTTATTGCAAGCAAGCAACTCTTTCGAGGCCTTTCTAAAGGCTATCCGTGTGTTGATTTATTCAAACACGAGACTTCAAGCTTCCAGCTTGTAAGTTATTGATCTCTTTGGTGTTCTTTCTCTTCCGAGGAAGTTCACAGCAGCTCTTGTGCCAGCCAGCACCTGAGTTATTACGGGCTTTTTTTGTCGTATTGAGAAGACACGTTCTTGGGAGAACTAAACACCCATGCAGTCAGCTAAGGAGGTTGAAGTGACGTGCTCGCACTCCAACAGCTGATCAGAGTTGAAGAAGGACAAGGCCGGGAGCGGTTGATCTAGTGAACTGGTGGACGAGGCATTCACCAGCTAGAGATAGATCGTAGGACGCTTGTACCCGATTACTCTTAGTGAAATTTCCAGTGCTACGACTGGAGAGTGGACGTAGATCAGTTGATCGAACCACTATAAATCCTTTGTCTTTTATCAGCTTTCTGCATTTCATACTGATTTAAAACCCAGCACCCAAGTGCTGGTGTATATCTGAAAACTGATATAACTGTGCAAACAAGGCCTAAAATACTCTAAGTCTTGAGCTACCAGCTGACGAAGCCAGTCGCCAGTCAGCTGAGTACTCAGAGTGCCAGTTGACTTACCAGCTGACAAGGTCCCAGTCAGCTGAGTAACCAGCAGAGCGCAAGAAACGAATTAACACATTTTCTGCTGCCAAGTTATACCCTGATAATCCGGGACCAACAAGTGGTATCAGAGCGGACGGTTCTTATAGACCGTTCGTATCTGAGTCGCTTAGGACCGTGATCCGCGTTTCCTTGCGCTCTCTTCTTTTTGCTTGTCTGTTTGATTAGCTCAGGTACATCAAGATGAATATTCCGAAGCTACTCGACTACAAGTCTGTGAAGCATGATACATGGCGGAAGAGGACTCTTATCTCTCTAAAGAGCATTCATCCAGAGATGAAAGATGTGCTAGAGACAGGGCCGATTGAGATCACCAAGATTCAGCACCAGCTAGGAGATCGTCCAGCTGCCGTGATCCCAAAGCCCCAAGACGAATGGAATGCTGAGGACAGGAAGCGGAATCAGTTGGATTCCATTGCTCATGAACTGATCCTGGCATGTCTTCCAGAGTCATTGATGGAGGATGCACTCCAGTTCAACAATGCCAAGGGAGTATGGGATTATCTTGATAGTCTAGGTCAAGAAACTGATCAAATGAAACGCAACAAATTGCAGGTTGCGGTGGACAAGTATGAGTCCTTCCAGATGCTGCCTGGAGAAACCATCAAGGAGATGGAGGCGAGATTCAACGCCATCGTCAGCGAGCTAAAGTCCCTGGACAGGAAGTATTCAAATGAAGATCTTAATGCTAAGATCCTGTCCAAGATGCCCAAGGAGGACTGGTTCGTGAAGACCACAGCTCTGAAGGAGAAAGACCTGTCCAAGATGACTCCCAAGGAGTTATTTGCTCAGTTGCAGGCACACGAGTGGGACATCCAGATGGTGAACAAGAATGAGGCCATACGGAACATCGGATCCCCCAGCATCAAAGCTCAAGACGAAGCTTATTTCGTCAAGAAGGACTTCAAGTGGAAGCACAAGAAGCCCTTCCATGCTGACAGATCTGCTGCCCAGCACAACCAGCCAAAAGAGATCCCAGTCACATCGGGATCTAACTCAAAAGACGGCGAGAGCTCTATCGCAGATCTTGAGCAACAGATGAAACGACTGGCTTTCCTTCTGGAGAAAGCCAAGTCAAAGCAGGGAGTATCTCTGAGCTCAACTGACGGAAAATTCGTCAAGAGAGCTCCCCGTGCTTGCTACCAGTGCCAATCCCCTGATCATTTAAAGTTTGAATGTCCACAGGTGGACAAAAATGAGCGGGAAAGGCTAAAGAAGCTCTTTGAAGAGCGCGCCTCCAAGGCCGTTGCCAAGGCTATGCTGACCAGGACTGAGGTGCCTGACATACCCGACCATGATGATGGGGAGTATGCGTCAGACGATGAGTCAGAAGAGGAAGCTCTACTGGCACTTATGGCAGCTTTTGGGGAGGAGTCAGCTGAAGGAAGTGCTGACAGTGAAGAGGCACTTGCAGCTGATGATCAGGTACAATCATCAGCTTCCCCAATGCATATCATACCTTCTATCAGTTTAGACGATTCTGAGTCGCATTGCTCCGACTCAGAAGCTGTCACCAGACATTCTTCAAAAAGAATTTTGAAAATTTTATGAAATAAAGAATGTCTTGGCTGGTGAAAATGCTTCGCTGAAAGATCAAATTTCTGTTTTGACCAAGGAGATTGAAAAATCGAGGTCAATCAGTGAAGAGCTAGCCACTTTGAAAAAGAATCACTTTGAGTTGCTCCAAGATTTTCAAATTACTAAAACTGAGCGAGATAATTTTCACGATCTCGTTCTGGAGCAAGAAAATAGAATAAATTTTTTGAATAAAGGCTCAAAGGATTTGGAAAAGGCTCTATCTCATTGGAGAAAGCCTTCTGATAAGTCCGGGTTGGGATTTACAAAAGATTTGAGCATAAATCAGCCCGAACGAATCAGTACTGGTAAGGGTAAGGGCAAACTGGTAAATGCATCAGCACCAGCTGGTAATACCAGTCAGTCCCGTGTGGCTGATCAGCATAGGAACCATAAGTCCAGATACATAGGTGAGTCATCAAGACAAAATCCTCAACTGGCAAGATCCTCTGCTGACAGGACGCCAGCATACCCGAAGACGCAGACTAAGCCGAATTATTCTAAGGCAAGGAAGTCAGCGTAAGCTGCCAGTGGAATCCGACAGCCAGCACCAGCTGTCCAGAGATTCCACGCCCAACCTTACAAGTATGCCAGTTGCCAGCATGCTTACAAGGGATCCAAATCTCAGCGGAATACTGAGAGAAGGATATTTCCCGATAGGAGGAACACCTATCGGAGGCCTGAGCCCAATCAAAACCTTTTCTCAAGGGCTGGGAAGGCTATTCATCGTGGTCCACAATTCCAGAGACCACCAAGGCAACACATGCGGTCGGAAAGAAATTTCCGACACCCTCAGAGGAAGAATACTTCCAGAGGAACCGCACACACAGCCACACCTTCCAAAAACAAATCCATGCATTATTTTAAAAGGAAGGGAAAGGCCACAAGTGATGTCAGCAAGGGTAACACCGAGCTGAAGATTACTCAAGTATGGATTCCAAAAGGAATGATCCAGAGATCTAACCCTGCAGGACCCGCTGATGATCGGGGACCTAAATAATTTCATTTTCTTGCAGAAACAGGATCATGCAACACAGCTTCAGAGATCGAGCGAGTGGATCATAGATAGTGGTTGCTCGGCTCATATGACTGGTGAGGAGTT